>JABAJW010017920.1:0-127494 GCA_018855395.1 Arthromyces matolae
GAATGCTTTTTCGCATTCCAATGAGTGTTGCTAATGAACAGCGCCAAATTGCAGCCTGAACTGATCAATTCAGGCGTCGGCAAGATGTTATCGGCCAACTCCGACAAAAAATTTGTGGTTGCTGATAACTTTAGAACTTCCACACCTTCCATTATCCTCTTTCCTTCTCATTTCTTTCACGATGGATGTGAGTCTTATACATTATAACATCGTATAACTTAGTTAACACTCGCTCACTCTTTTCTTTTCTAGCCGATCTTTGTACAAAATCTTCACGATCTGCTTCGCCAGACTGTATCTCCCGATACCAACAGTCTCAAAGCTGTAAGTGCGATCGTTCACTATCAAGTGAACATGTCCATTCTTACATTACATATCATGTTAGGCTACCGCGCAACTGAACGCAGAATTTTACAAAAATCCAGCGTGTATACCTGCTCTTACCAGTATCTTGGCAAAATCGCCAGAACAATCCGTACGTTCTTTTTTCGTAATTTCAAGTCATCGGCTTAGTAAACTGTTTTAAAGGTCCGTCAACTCGCTGCCGTTGAGTTGCGCAAAAGAGTTATGCACAATAGTGGCAGCCTGTGGATCGCTCTTCCTCAAAACGAACGCGAGGAAATCAAAACACAACTTCCAGGCTTTATCTTGGCCGAAGTAGAGTAAGCCATCGATCAATACTCCCTCTGCGACGGATCTCCCTCAATCGCATTTTTATCTAGCAATCTGGTCCGCCATTCCGCTGCGCGAGTTATTGCCTCTATCGCATCTATAGAAATTCCTCTCGGAACCTGGGGTCAACTCCTACCGTTCCTTCATCAGACTTGCACGTCCCCGCAAGTATCGCATCGCGAAGTTGGCATCTATATTCTTTTTACCGTTCTAGAAAACATCGTCGAGGGATTCCAAGAACATTTGCAAAGTTTCTTCAAACTCTTTGGGCAATTGTTGTCTGATCCAGAGAGCATAGAGGTACGGATCACTACTGTTAGGTACGTGCTTCTACCCATTCCATTTCCTCGCGATTCCAACATTTGCTAAACAGGGCCTTGGGCATGATAGCTCAGTACATCGACTCCGATGATAAAGAAGATCTTGTGAGTGAAATTCATTGACTGATACTGTAACACACGTTTATTATTATTTTTTTCAGAAATCTTTCCAAGCTCTTTTACCTGCGATGATCCAAGTAATTGGACAATCCGTTGAAGCTGGCAATGAAAGCGGGGCAAGGCAGCTGTTTGACGTTCTGGAGACTCTTCTCATTCTTGTACATCTCATCAACTCATTTGTCTGCATTTTGGCTTACAGTGAACCATAGGAAGTTCCCATCCTTGGCCGCCATATTCCAGAGCTTGCCCA
Organism: Arthromyces matolae; assembly: GCA_018855395.1. Classification (NCBI taxonomy): domain Eukaryota; kingdom Fungi; phylum Basidiomycota; class Agaricomycetes; order Agaricales; family Lyophyllaceae; genus Arthromyces; species Arthromyces matolae. The sequence goes on from JABAJW010017920.1 coordinate 1,363, forward strand.
CTTCCTTCTTCAATGTGGTGGCAACAGGACTTTCGAAGCAGAGCTCCGCGTTCTTGCGTTGAACGCCTTGAATTGGACTGTACAATAGTGCGTATGCCCCCGGCTGCCCAAAATTCCACCGTTCATCTTCAGTGTAGCAAAAAGTCCAAGATCCAAAGCAACAATCTTGCGCCGGCCATTCTCGAGGGACTCATGCCCATTGCGACTGAGGAAGAGCCTGAGGACGACGACGACGCTCCATCTCGCGTGAGTACTCAATGACCCACAAAAGTAGCATGTGCTAACATATGATCCTAGTCTGCGCTGCGTATAGTTGATGGCCTTGCTACCAACCTTCCTCCTTCGCAAGTATTCCCGGCCCTTCGAACCCTTATTTTGCAATACTTCAGCTCGCCTGAACCCCAAAATCGCCGCGCTGCCATGCTCGCCCTTGGCGTTAGTGTTGAAGGCTGCAGCGAGTACATGACACCACTCATGGGCCAGGTTTGGCCCATAATTGAGGCCGGTCTCGTAGACGGCGACGCCTCTGTTAGAAAGGCATCGTGTGTAGCTGTAAGCTGCCTTTGTGAATGGCTTGAAGAGGAGTGCTCGGCCAAACACGCTGTTCTTATTCCTGTGAGTTTTTGCACTCATTTAAGGTGCTTTTTTTGGTCTCAAGGTTTCGCCTAGCGCATCATGGACCTTATAAATAATAACGAGACTCAACGGTCTGCGTGTACTGCGCTTGATGCTCTCCTCGAGATTCTCCACGATGTAATCGAGCAATACCTACCCCTCATCATGGAGCGTCTTGCAGGTCTTCTTGAAACTGCCCCGCTTTCTGTTAAGGCCGTTGTTACTGGTGCCATTGGCAGTGCCGCACACGCATCCAAGTCCAGCTTCCTTCCTTATTTCCAACCCACTATGAACCATATCCAACACTTCCTTATCCTGACTGGGGAAGGAGAGGAGATCGAACTCCGTGGAATCACGATGGATGCCATTGGCACGTTCGCGGAGGCTGTTGGGAAAGACGTCTTCCGTCCTTACTTCCCTGATATGATGAAGCAGGCGTTCCAGGGAATTGAAATGGGCAGTGCCAGGTTGCGAGAGTGTAGTTTCCTCTTCTTTGGTGTCATGGCGCGTCTCTTCGGGGAAGAATTTGCACAATATTTGCCCAACGTCGTCCCTGCATTGTTGGCCAGCTGCAAGCAGGACGAACATGGAGAAGAAGGAATTTCTCGTAAGATTTTCATCCTTTAACTGCACAGAACAGTCGGCTGATTCGTTTCTTCGCAGTGTCTGTTGCAGATGCTTCTTCTGCTTTTGCTTCAGGGTCCTCTTCCAATGCTGGAGATGCAGACACTTCTGTTGAACTTGAAGACGTAGATCTCGAAAAGTTCATGGATGTTAACAGCGCTATCGCTGTCGAAAAGGAAATCGCGGCGGATACGATTGGAGCACTGTTCGCTGCATGCAAGGCACACTTTTTCCCCTATGTTGAGCCGTCAGCGCTCGAGCTTGTTGCTCTTCTCCCTCATTACTACGAAGGCATTAGGAAGAGTGCAACCGATTCACTTCTGGAAATTGTCAGGACTTTCTATGAACTGAGTGACCCGCAAGAGTGGGCACCCGGCGCGACTGTGGTCCGTAGTGGCATTCCTTCTTGTTCATTCTCCGTGCCTAACTCTTTCTACCTTGAAGATCATTCCTCTAAGTCCCAGCGTCAAGGAACTCGTCGGACATACTTTGATCCCACTCCTCGAAATGTACGAGACTGAAGATAACAAGTGAGTATCCATTGCTTTTCCCTTCCTTTATATCCCGCCACCCTTGAGATGATATTCTACTCAGCTCACTTCGAGCCATTGGCCATGAGACCATAGAATCCTCTGAAAACCCTTACTCTTCTTCTTTGATCGCTCTACTTCGTGCTTACCGTCTGCGTCAGACAGGTCGCATCCTCGCTATGCGTCGGTCTGGCAGAGACCATTAACAAAGTGGGACCTGCATTTGTTGAAGGCCGTGAGTTTTTCCCCGTCGGAGAATTTTAGATGATATTGATTATTTGAGCAGACCTCGAGACTGTATGCAATATCGCTATCCAAATCTTGGAGCAAAAGGCTTTCTGTCAGCAAGACCCAGATCAGGACGACGCTGAAGAAGCACCCGAGGATCAGGCCGAGTACGATTCTGTCCTGATCTCCTCCGCTGGCGACCTCGTTTCTGCCCTTGCCCAGGCACTGGGATCGGACTTTGCCCCCGCTTTCAACAGATTCTTCCCGCTTATCGCTAAATACTACGTAAGTCTTCCATCATCGTCCACAACCAAGTTCTTACACTGTTTTTTTTTCCCTTTCATCGCAGAAAAAGAGCCGTTCCCTGAGTGATCGTTCCTCAGCGATTGGATGCCTCGCAGAGATAATTGCAGGCATGAAGACGGCAATCACACCTAACACCTTGGCTCTCCTCGATCTTTTCTACCGTGCATTGGGCGACGCTGATGCCGAAGTTCAAAGCAACGCAGCCTTCGCCATCGGCCAGCTCGTGGAGAATACACAGGATGAGCTTGCTCAACAGTATCTTCACATTCTCGGAGCCCTTCAACCACTTTTCAATGTCACGCCAGATTCTCCCGCTGCCAAGCTCAACGCGAAAGATAACGCAGCAGGAGCCGTTGCTCGTCTCATCGTTCGAAATACCACCGCCGTCCCCCTCGACCAGGTGCTCCCCATATTCATTGACGCTTTGCCCCTGAAGAATGACTACCTTGAAAATCGCCCTGTTTTCCGTGCCATCTTCCACCTTTTCCAGACCAACGGCGCTGCGCTGTACCCATTCCTTGACCGTTTGCTGCTCGTCTTTGCCCATGTGTTGGACCCCAGCCATGCAGAGCAAGTTGGGGATGACGTTAGGTCTGACCTCATTCAGTTGATTGGTGCAATCAACAGGGAAGACCCCACCAAAGTACAGGCAGCTGGGCTAGCAATTTGGCTGCCTGGTGCCTAAGTTCGTGTTTCGAATTCTTTCACTAATTACCTTAATGCATGCTTTCTTGGTCTTTCTTTGTTATCATAGATTACGATTACAGTTTGATTACGTCGCCACCTATTACCAGAATTGAATGAATGGAGGCTAACGCCACTTCTTACCTTTTTCAAATGGTGTGTGCAATGTGCATGTGACGCGACGCGTTGATTTTTTGTTGTCTCTTGTTGATGTCTCCATTAATCTCTTGAACATACACTGTGAGCTCACTGGCCGACCCGCGCGAGGCTGAAGCTCCCCGCCATTATTATTTCCTATGCTCTTCTTTCTTTTAACTTGCCTTGCTCTTTCTCTGACCGCTTCTTCATCTCGTTTGGCTATAACCCGCCCTCCAGATGGACAGCTTCCACTTATTGCCCGCGTCGACAAATACTATTACTGGCCACTTTCTTCTCAAACTTTTACTTCTACCAATGGTGACATCACTTGTACTGCTCCGACACTTCCATCGTGGCTCTCGTTTGATCCCGTAACACTGGCCTTCTACGGCACACCATCTAAGAAGGATGAAGGGGATCAAGATATTATTATTGTGGCAAAGGACTCTAAAAGCACATTATCAACGAACTTCAAGTTACTGGTCATTAGCGACCCTGAGCCTACCGTGCACATACCTATCTCTAAGCAATTCTCGGCCCCAGCACCTTCCTTATCATCTGTCTTCACAGTTTCGCCTAATAGCAGCATCAAGACCGAAGCACCTACTCTGCGTATTCCCCCCAAATGGTCTTTTAGCATCGGATTTGAGTATGAGACGTTCGTGTCTCCATCTGGTGTATATTACGAAGCGCGTCAAAGAGATGGCTCTCCCCTTCCAGATTGGATGGAATTCAACCCGGAAGCGATAACACTCAATGGCGTAACTCCTGGAGAAACCAAAATATCTCAGCCTGGCATTGTATCCCTTGCGTTGTTTGCCTCGGAACGAAAAGGTTTTTCGTCATCTTGGCTCCCCTTCGCTGTGGTTGTGTCACAACATGAACTCTCCCTCAAGTCGTCGCCATCAAGAATCAACATTGCATCCGATGAATCTTTTAGTTTAAGCCTTTATTCTAGGCTTGACACTCTCGGCGTTCTTGTTGATGGGAGGCCAATCGGTGCCAGCGAGGTTACGGTCATTGTCGTCGATACTTCCGAATATCGTTGGCTAAAATACGATCGTGACAGTCGGACACTTTCTGGTGACCCTCGAAATGTTGGCTCATTACCAGGGCAAAATATACTAGTACTTGCCACTCTCGAAGCCTTCAATCAGTCTCTTGCCATCCCTGTAAGCCTTGCACTCGTGGCTTCGACCGTTTCGGAAACCACTCTCTCACCTATCCAAGGCACTCCAGGAGAGGCAATAGACTACGATGCTCGGCAAGAAGTATCTCACATCATGGAACATGAAGTCAACGAGATTACTGTTGCACTTGAGCCTATGGATGTCGGAGAATGGCTAGCCTACCATCCCGATTCTGGAAAATTGACCGGCAACGTCCCTCGCGACTTCAAGAGACAAGAAATCACTGTTACTTTCACCGCCTCTGACAGTCGTATTCATGCCATTTCTCGGGCGAAACTCTCGATCATTTTTGCTCCGCCCGAACACACGACGGAAACCATTCACCCTTTGCAATTATCAGCGACTGCTCATGCAAGGCTGGTTCTGGGCTTGGGTGTGACGTTTGGTGCTCTCGGCGGACTGTGTCTATTTGCGGGGATCCTAGCTATCTTTCGCCGATGTGCCAAGGTGGAAGATACCGCCATTGGTGGCGAGGAAGGAAGAAACGTGTGGAGCGAACGGGACAAACAGTGGTACAACGCTGGACGTGGGTTTGGATGGTCGGGGACCGATCCTAACTTCACAGAGAAACCTCCTGGTCTCCTTCAACCAGGAACGTCGCTCGAGACACGTCAGGCTCCACTCAACAAAGTGTACGGGGATCTCGGATTAGGTTTGCGACGCGTCTCAGAACGCAGTGGTTCAGAAGGAAGCAAACAAAGTCCAGGCTTCATGAGGAAAAGCGAGTTCTTCACAAGACTTAGAGAAACAGTCCGGGTGGTTAGTGACAAAGTTCAAAGACGCAAGGTGTCTCGTGAACGCCCCGCTATTGGAAGGCCGATCCTACCTTTGGTCTCAGGCCAGGTTGACGTAGAAGCCGTGAACAACTCCTCGACGTTCTTTGAACAAGGCAGCATACCCAGCCATTCCGGAAATATACCAATGACTGACTCACCATCGACATCGACCGGTGAACATTCCATACCCAGGCGTAGAGCTGATTTTGCCCCACCTAGATCACCTTCACAAACGCACATGCGATTATCACGGCAACTCTCTTCAGGTTCAACCACTTCAAACTCTTCGGAGAGAACGCACGCTTCAGAGGCGGTGGTACAGACAGCGTCGAAGGCGATGAGCGTACACAGTGAAAAGTCTTCCATTGCCGCAGATTCGCGTCCTAGGCTTGTTCCTTTTACGAGCGCATCCAGGGTGCCTGTTCCTCATCGCCCGTCTTCACCATCTGGCCCACGATATGAGGGTGCGACGACTAAGAGGGTCAACAGCCAGTCCGCAAAAGTTTGGAGGAGAGAACCGTTGAAAGGCGGCAGCAACGATGACCTCAAGATGGGTCTACATTATGTGGAGAGTTTGGGAGCGGATACTCAACACCATTGATTTTGGTGTACCATAAATGGTTTCGCGTTGACGATCTGGATATGATTTGAATTTTCTTCTTCTCTAATGGTTTTATACCTCATACTATCTCATACTATTCAACGATACTATACCCATGTAATCAGTAGAATGCACAATGCTATCTCATATGAACCACTCATGAGTGAAATGCGTTTGATTGGATCTTTGGAAAACGGTTTACAGACTATAGTAACGACCACAACACTGGTTCCTATATTTTTTAAAAAATGAGTTTTAGTTCTGATATTCGCAATCCTCGCATACCTCTCCTCGACTTCCCGTGAAGCAGAAATACCCAGCTTATGTCTTCCAGATAAGGAAGGCAAGAGAGCCAACGTAGAAATAGATGAAGTGTTTTGTTTCTAGATTGATGCTCGTTAGCACAAAAGATATATGTATGGATGTATGGACGCGTTTTTTGACGTCGGAACAAATGAGATCGAATAAAAAGACACATATACATACCATGAGTGACATAGCTGCCAAAATTCTTTCCTACAACGACGTGCCATGTCGGTCCATGTCGTCGATCAAACTCTTTCTTGATCTGGGCAGCGATATCTTTCTCGATGGTGTATTTTTCAAGAGCGGCGGAAGTAATGTCGACACTCTCCTGCTGCATCTCCTCGCTCATGTCGACGTTCTTGATGATGGCTTTGGGGCCAGTATTGCTGATGTGTGAAGCAGTATCAGCGGTGTTCGACGCGTCGAGTTTCGAATCAGCCATTGTAGGATGAATCTGAAGATGGTGTGAGTGTTTACAAGACTATATAGAGAGGCTACAGACGACTTAAGTAGGCGAGTCGGTGGTGGTGGAAAGAGGCCGAAGACGTGTGTTGGTGGACAGATAAGTTTGAGGGCACGTGGTTGGGCTTAGGGCCTTGTTGCACATGGCACGAGGTTCGAGTACTCTTCAGGTTATATCCTCATCCATTTCAACCCATTTCGTGACTCTTGGCCTCATGCATCATACCAGAAGGCCACATGTATGAAAAATGTACTCAGGCTGAAGTGACTGGCATGATGCCTACATATTGCAGAGGCGCAACAGGCCTTGTCAATCCTAGAACGCATCCATACTAAGAGTCGCATGGAGAACACTCATAAAATATGTATATGCATGCATCTGCCTCATGATTACCAGCCTGAGTATCATTGGCGATTTGTCTTCCATGTGCTGCAGTTTTTTCTGACCCTACCACTGCGTTTCTTGGGATATTCGGAATTTACCATTCGTTGACGTGCGCTTCTTTATATCTATCAATAAGTACTTAACGGTCATTATTGGCCTGGACCAAGCATGCGACGTGTGAGTGCGTTCTAAAATTCAAAGTAGACTCGTGAATCAACAACGCATGCGCAGTTACTTACCACATTCCAAAACTACGAGCGCTATATATGAGCCTTTCGCGCACGTACTACGTGTCCACATGAACCAAGAGAACATGTGCCCAGGAATAATTGCCATCATGGAGCACATTCGCGGCCGAAAGCTCATGCATACCTCGACAATGAATGATATACCCATACCACTAGCCATACAGGAGGGGTCCTGGAAGGCTCACTGCCACCCCAGTTGCCGGGAGAGTTGACATGCATATGCTTAATTCAACTTCTTTGGCAAAAGTTCTGGTCTTATGATTATAACCAGTTATAAACCAAGTCCAGATGTATATTTACCGTACAATGACACTTCTCTTTCGCAGAATAGCATAGTTTAAGACCCTCCCCGTGCTGAACTTGCCATACGAGGCTCGTTCAAAGTCCACTGATTTTCCAACCTTCTACAAATTTCTTTGAATGTTTCGGCTGAACCCTTCTCGTGAATCGCCGTAAGGGAGATTACAGGGATCAGGTCCCCTCCCTTAGCGCAGATCTGGGGACCTTGTGTCTCGACTCTGAACTTGACTGCTTTGAGAACATTCATAATGCCACTCGGCTCTTTCACCTCTTCCAACCGACATTTGAGGACGCCAGGACCCTCCGAATCCTGCAAGACGACGCGAATGTTCATAGCCATGAGAAGACGTCGACACTCGTTTTGCGTGGTATGACGGTCAGAGACTGATAGTAAATGGAGGGGCGCAGGCCGGAAACTGAAGACATTTCCCAGCCAAGTGCGTTTAGGGGGTGATGAAAAAGGTTGAAGAATAAACGGTTTAGGGGCCGGCGAGTCAGAGGACGGCGAATCGTGGTCGTTATGTTGCCCAGTGAGAGACCCGCGCTTTTTCTTTTTGAAAACATTTCCATTGTCCTTTGGCTCGAGGATATGCACCCGCTTCTCAGGGCCCGGTTTACGTTCGCTTCCTCTTTTAAGAGAAGGTTTCTTCATCACGCTGCCCATGTCGCCGACAATTAGATAAGCGTTTTCTTTGTTGTTAGAATCGACTGTGGTGGCAGAAACTGGCCTTCGTTGTTTCCGTCTGACGCTCAAAGGTCGGGTTTCAGTCCATGGTTTCGGATTTGTCTCATCGGTGGTCTTGAAATCATTCTCAGAGCGGAAGACTTGTTGACTAAAGGATCGGTGCTCGTGGTTCGGAGTTGAAGGCGGAACAGAGAGAACGGGGGTGTCCCTATCAACAGAGAGGTTGAGATCGGGTGACCAGTGACCGTGCTCAGAAGCGGCTGCCTTTGCTTGTAAGATATTGAGATGATGCACTATCTGCTGGAAAAAAGCCTGCATTTTGTCATCCAGGAGTTGCGGGACTTCCAATGGGGGCAGAGCAGGATTACACACTGGAAAAGGTACAGGTGATGAGGAAGGCGGTTGGATTTGTATAACAGGTCGCGGATGGTCGCCAAGCGCCGGCTCTGAAGCGATAGACATGCAGTTCTGACCAGAAACCTTTCCCGGAGTTGGGGGACCGTCGCGCGGGGGAAGGGATGAACGAATGTCTCCGACAGTTCCACAGATGGAGGGAGAATCCTGAGTTTTCTTCGCCTTTCGGCTCCTCTGACGGCGAAGGCGATCTCGAGCTATTGTTTCTTCCTCATCTCGAATTATCTCCAGCTTGCTAGCACGATATTGGACCAGGAGATGATAGATACCTTTTTCTAAACCAGGTTCGTCATTGATCAAACGTTCCTTTATGTTCGCCTCTGGAGTACCACTCCAAAGGGTACGCAAATTCGCGAAGATGTCGGGGTCAATTGACAATTGTTCGATGGGTTGCCCGATGCTATCCAGCCTTGGCGTGATATTTATGGCAACTTTTGGTGGATGAAGTGTAAAAAATGGGTGGCACATGATCTCTGGCATGGTTATCCTCTCCGAGACGTCCATAGTCAGCATTCGAGTGATGAGGTCCTGTGCGAGAATGTCCATATCATCCGGAAACTCGAAAGTTCCGGCTTTGACTTTGTTCAGGAGCGTAGCGGTATCTTCGTCATCGAAAGGGAGTCGTCCAGCCAAAAGTGCATAGAGTATTACTCCACAAGACCAGATGTCAGCAGCCGAGCCGTTATACATAACGCCTTCGATAATCTCGGGGGCCGCATAGTGGGGGCTTCCACAAGATGTGCGAAGAAGTCCATCCTCATTGGCCTGCCAGGCAGCCATACCAAAATCGGCGATTTTAACATTGAAGTCTTGATCAAGCAGGATGTTTTCAGGTTTCAAGTCGCGGTGTGCCACATTGAACCTGTGACAGTAGTCCATACCAGAGATGATCTGTTGAAAGTAGTTCAGCGCTTCTGGCACAGGCAACTTGCCTCTGCTACACAGGTGGTCAAACAGCTCGCCGCCTTGAATGTATTCCAAAACAAGATAGAGTTCTGTAGATGTCTCCCATACATCATAAAGACGCATTACGTTCGGGTGGTCAAGAAGCTTCATGACGACGATTTCTCGTTCAATAGCCAGTTGTGTGTGTTCCGTTTCATCCGCCATGCGGTTGATTGAAACGCGGGAGGTGAGCAAAACTTTTGGAATGATCTTAATCGCAGCATACTGCCCTGTCTCTGAGTGGCGTGCAATTTTGACATGGCCTGGAGAAATGAGCCTCTTTATTGAAATCACGACATTGGAAAGCACACACCTGAAGCACCTGATCCAATCTCCCTCCCAATTTTCCACAATCCAATTCGTCGCGGCCCAGATGAGCCTCTCTGTGTGAGCGTATGTATACCTGTGTAGGCCATGATGTCTAACGGTAAGAAAAATGGTGAGGCTGACCCTCAAATTTAAATTATCTTGGATTCTGGACAAGAAGGCATCAAAATGCAAACAAATGTAAAGAACGCGTGGTGTGGTGATGATCGATGAGGACTGATGAGTCACGAGTTTCGCAACATATATAAACTTGTGGCCACAAACTTCCCAGTTCGCTACAAGGGTTAACCACAAGAACAACAGTCTTCTGCGACCACTTGACTTCTGATATTCTCGTAAGATGATGCAGCCTACACCAGCGCCTTCATCAGCACCCAATTCTCCCAAACTTCAGCCCGCTGAACCCAATGGCGAAGAATCCTTGAAAGCACCTCCTCAAAACATGGGAAGCGCTCCATTTGGAGTGCTCGCTGGACTTTTTGAGAAGTTATCAAATGAAAGAAAACTTGACCGGAAGAAGAAACTAATAGACGCTTGGTTCAATGTATGACGATGATACCTAAAGGCACATTCAAACACTGGTGATTCTGAAGCTTTCTGTAGCATTGGCGGGACGAGAAAGGTTTTGACCTTTACCCGGTATTGCGCCTCATTCTCCCCCAGGTGCGCTTAGAACAATAACAATTTGACATCTCAATCACTCACTGTGTCGTCTCGCAACCGTTGCAGAAAGACCGTGAACGTGCAGTATACGGTTTGAAGGAGAAGAATCTTGCGAAGACGTATATAAAACTTATACCGCTAGGGATGAAAGACCCCGATGCGATTCGTTTGCTTAATTGGAAGAAACCGACCGAGAGAGAGGTAGAGACCTCTCATCTCTCATTATACTCTTGATTTGGCTTCATCTGACATCCAGAAAACCTCCGGCGATTTTCCAACTGTACTTTACGAAGTTGTTAACAAACGCTCTTCTATAATAGAAGGTTCGCTCTCCATTGACGACCTGAATGGCTTATTGGACGAACTAGCACAGAAGATGGGGAAACAGTGTGTTGGGTTGTTTTTCTCAATCCCGCGGACCTCACGCAGTTTTAGAGATGCCCAATCTAAAGTTCTACAGAAGGTTTACAATCGGTCTACTCCAGCAGAGCAACGATGGATAGTGCGGATTATTTTGAAAGGTCGTTGAGAAGCCGCATTTTCGATGTAAAATAAACTGATCTTAATTCCAGACATGAATATATCTGTAAAAGAAACCACTGTGTTCTCGGTCTTCCATCCAGATGCGCAGGATCTTTACAATACTTGCTCGGACCTGAAAAAGGTTGCATGGGAACTCTGGGACCAATCTTACAGACTAAACGCGCAGGTGTGCCTGCAGTTATGAGCGGAAATGACAGAAATTTACCAATTCGTTATGTCTCTCTAGGACAAAACAGTCCAGCTCTTTCACGCTTTTGCGCCCATGTTATGCAAACGACCAACCAAGAAAATCGAGGATTCTGTCAAAGAGATGGGGGGTTCGGAATTTTTCATTGAAGAGAAACTCGACGGGGAGAGGATGCAACTACATAAGAGAGGTAACGAGTACTTCTATTGTTCAAGGTCACTGGACAACGCCTCTGCACAATTTGTTTATTCTGACTCGCGATATCTCAGGAAAGGAAAGGATTACACCTACCTCTATGGAAAACATATCGGGACTGGTAGCCTGACCCCATTCATCGACAAGGCGTTTGATCCCAGGATTGACGAGTTTGTACTATATCCTCTTGTTTGATACCCTTCAATGACACACATTGTAGCATCATACTCGATGGAGAGATGCTGGTTTGGGATCCCGTATCTGAGCGTAACCTTCCCTTCGGTACTCTCAAAACCGCCGCGTTGGGTATGTCGCCCCTATCTATACGGAGCATTACTGCAGTCAGCCTCAACTTCTTCCAGATAGATCTAAGAAAGAACATAATCCCCGTCCTTGTTGTAAGCGCTTACTAATTTCATTTACGGATCTCCATATAATGATTCCCTCAGTCAAGGTTTTCGACCTTCTCTATTTGAATGGCCAGTCACTTCTCGAAAGATCCACCACCTTCAGAAAGAAGAACCTGAAAAGTTGTTTCAAAGAAATACCTGGACGCATTGAGTTTGCTGTGGAATATAAAGGCAAGACAGCGAAAGACATCAGGGAACGTATGGAAGATGTCATGGCTGCCAGAGGGGAGGGACTGGTCATAAAACATCCATTATCGAAGTATGTCCTCAACGGCAGAAACATGGATTGGATCAAGGTGCGCCAAACGATGTTTTTGCAGAGCAGAGGTTACAGTATGTGATATCTGACCCCCTCAGGTGAAACCAGAATATATGGTTGGTTAATGGCACTTTGTATCGAGTCTGACCTTGCTCATTATGGATTAAGGATAACATGGGGGAGACCGTCGATGTCCTCGTCGTCGGTAAATGAGTTGACGTATCTCCTAGATTTCGACTGAACCATTTCTAGCCGGTAATTATGGATCTGGCAAACGTAGTGGTGGAGTGTCAACTTTGATTTGCGCAGTCCTTGATGATAGGCGCTCGTCAGAACTTGACGAAGATCCAAAGTGATCCCCAATCTCTTCCACACATTCGAGTCCTTTGCTAACGTCTTCTTATCAGATATAGCAGCTTCGTACGTATTGGTTCAGGCCTGTCATTCGCAGATTATGTGTGGGTTCGGGAGAAACCATGGAAAACATGGGATCCCAAACATCCCCCAGAATTCCTTTTGACTGCCAAGCGATCGCATGAAGACAAAGGGGATATCTATCTGGAGCCTGAAGAGTGTGTTCTACTCATTCTATGTAACGATTCGAAACCTACTTTATTCGCAGCTCGTTCATTTTGAAGGTGAAAGCTGCAGAGATCGTTCCCTCAGGTAGTGCTCGCGCAAGCAAATGAGTCTCCCCTTCCTAACTTCACTCGTAGATCAATACGATATGGGTTTTACAATGCGTTTTCCGCGAGCACTCTCAATTCGTGATGATCTCAGTATCGCGGACTGTATGACTGCGACTGGTACGTCGTTATCATTCCTTGGTCGCAGAGCCTACAAGGTTTGTCAGCTATTTTGGAAAGCATTCGCTCAGAAAAAAAAAGGAAAATGGAGAGCGATACAGGGTAAGTAACATCCTCTTTCGCTTTTGACAGGTTTACTCACTGGTGGTGAAATCTTATATTACAGGATCACACAGAAGAAGCGCAAGACTGTCGCAAAAAAGGCATCGTACCGTTCAGCCTTAATCTTCAGCCTGAATCTAATTGTCTGCCCAGGCAATAATGCTTCCTGAATATCAGGGATCGAACCTTAAAACAGTTGCCGTGACGAGTAACCTTTTCGATGGAATGAAATTTGGTAAGTTATGCCCCCCTGATATACTTGCACCTGCTCAGACGCATTCAAAGTTGTCATGTCTGATCCCAAGTCGCGAACTGGCGACGAAGACAAAAAGGAAATCGTGAAAATGTTCGTCCCTTTCCACGTATCGTCGACTTATGACTCATTGTATCTAGGATACACACGAATGGCGGATCATGCGCGCAGATTGCAACAAATCAGCCGAACCTTTTCGTCGTATACGGAGGCAAGACTACGCGTATGTCGCTTTCCGCCTTTGCCTTTGCGGCCAGCGCTCACTTGCTCTGTCAACTTTTGAAGCCTACGACCTCAAACTGATAATTGGAAAGGGCGTACACGATGTCATCAAACCGGATTGGATACTCGACTCCGTTGGCAACCAAACACTACAGCCATTCTATAAGAGGTCAGTTATTCTCGCTGGGAAATGTCGGCTTCCAACATATGCTATTAGGTACTTCGTCCATGCAAAAACGGATCGAACAGATGCGGATGATTTTGCGGATGAAGGCATGGTAGCTGATATCGGAAGCAAAGGTGAATTGAAAACGACACCTCCGGTAGCTCCTGAGCCAAAGGAAGAATCACCTGCCCCATCCGTGAAAGAAGAAGTGGAAGACGATTCTGAGCTAGCCGAATGGTTTAAATTGGACAACACAAAACAAGCAGATGAAGAGGTGAAATACGAGTCCGTTACAGATCCGGATTCTGACAATGCCGACGTTGCGGATGATGATGATGATGATTGGTTTGATATCAACAAACCCACCACGGAGCCAGAGTCGAGTGCGGCGTCCTCGGTAAGCGTTTACCAGCTTCCTGTTGGAGTGCGAAGACCTATGCAACCATTAGTTTGTGAATGTCACCATGGGGGAGACAGACGATGCTATGGAATACGATCAAGACTTGATTTTCAGGCATCTGTACGTCTCCTTTGCATAAATGTCGGTGAAAACCTGACTCCACGGAATAGATGCTTCTATTTGGATTCTCCGGGAAACGCACGGAGAAATGGCATGGTAATAAAATCAAAGCAGGAAGTTGGCCTGAACAATAGGTAAACCCCATTGAAGGTGATCAGAAAGTATACTTACTGACTCGCTTACGTTAGCTTCGCCGACCTGTCAGCGAAAATCGTTGAAAATGGCGGCAAGATTGTAGAGCTCGACGAGCCGAAGCTCACTCACATTATCCTTGATAAACAGGACGATAGCCGTCGTCTTGAATTGATGAAGCGCACTTCAAAGTGAGCTTTCAACCTTGATACTATTTGACTTTTTTACATGGTTATACCAAGGCCTAAAAGGCGACATCTTGTTGTGGCTGAATTCATTCAAGCTTGCCTTGAAGAACAAACACTTCTCGATGAAGAAGGTGAGATTTGTATCGATGAAGCTGGTTTGAGAGAAACTGATCCGTTGACAGACTTTGCTCCGTAAAACAAAGGAAGTAATTCACGTACCATCCCTCCAATATTCATGGTATATTTATTACATAGTTAGGTACTGCAGGTTAATTTTGCAACTGTGGCTTAGTTTTGAATGATGAGTTGTTTTGTTGTGACTTGTATTTTTGACGGACCTGGAACTTGCCGAACAGTGAACGCGGTGGGCATTTTTCTTGTTCTCATCCTACGCACACTTGATACCCTCTACTTCACCTTCTCTCATATAACCTCCTTTCTCTGCGCCACACCCTTCCTACTCTTCTTTGACACGTCCCAATCGATTCTTTTCTCCTTCTAACACCCTCCCTGGTGGCCCCATCATGTCTGAAGCGCAGGCATCACCCATATCGCAGATACTTCTGTCAATGGGCATTACGCGCGAAGACCTGGTCAAACGAACTGACGACATGAGGCATTTCTTAAACACACAAACTCCATCGATTTCGCGCGTTTCCGATACAATCAACTCCCTATGCACTCCGTCTGGCGCCGACAACAGTGTAACGAGGAAGCCAATCAGCTCATCGAGTTCCTTCACGCGTTCTAGATCCCGTGCTAACTCTCACAGCTTTCGAGACGCCTCCCCTTCCTCTGCGAGCATAAAATCTGAACCTGTCGAGGGTAGCATACCTGCCCCGTTGCGTGGCTTTGGTAGCATGGAGGAGGTCCTTGAACGCCAACGGAGACAAAACAGAAGGGACAAAAAGGAAAAGCGGGATAGAGAACGCGATTCGCAAACAAAGCCATTCATCCCTCAGGCCTCGCCATCCCCTGCCAACGCGTCACAGTCCATTCTGAAGCTTGAGTCTCCAACAAAATCTCGCGTTGACACGCTCGTTCCGACTCGGGGCATGGAAGCCATCGCTAGCAGTTCCTCTCAGGTTTGTGGGAGGCATTTGACGCGTTCCAACAGAACCCTGACAGCTTGATGTTTTTACCCAGAGTGACAGCAGCTCAGTCGTTCCGATTACCCCTCAACGAAGCAAGTATTATCGTGAACATACCAATCTCGGTTATTCCCTACCTTCCAGGGTACGTTATTTGATTATGTACTGAATCACTGCGATAAGTTGACTGTGGTTGACTGTGCCTAGGCGCCCACGCCTGTGAAACTTGAGCCTCCAAGCGCGTCCCGTAGCAGTCCTTTCAAACACGCCCCGCCTGCCGTTCAGCCACAATACATACCATATACTGAATACATCGCATATGCATCCCTACTACCTCCGCTCGGTGTTTCAAATACAGAAGCAGGGCCTTCGACTATTCCTTGTACCCCGCAGAAACACCGCCCTTCTTTCGCCCAAAATTCTCCTTTACCCCCATCCTCCCCACCTCCGTCGTCACCTGTCGTCACTCCAAGTCGACCCTCAGTTAATTTGGTTTCCTCTCCAGGGCCGATGGGTCCTCTTCCTGCCGAGGATGAATATGATAAACTCCCCTATACTCTCCCTCCTGGTCCTTACTCGTCCACGAAACCAGAGCTTTCTTACGCTGCTCTTGTTGGACAAGCGATATTATCTTCTCCTCATCATAGGCTTACCCTTCAGGAGATATATGACTGGATTACAATCGTCTATCCATATTTCAAGCGCGGGGAAACGACCTGGATGAACAGTATAAGACACGTTCTCAGCACGACGGTCGTTTTTCGCAAAGTGCCTCGCGAGCGATCCGTTGGCCGAACATTATGGGCTATTTGGGACGAAGATCTCGAGTGTTTTCAAGGAGGGGGTTTTAGGAAGCAGCTGTGCAAAGATTTTGCTCAGACCATGACTTCCAGAGCTGATCCATCATCGAAAGGTAAACCCAGAAGTAAGCGGCGGGTCGATAATGATGACGGTACCGATGCAAGGAAACTGAAACGTGCTAAACGCGAGGTCCTCGCGATGCCGACCTTACAAACAACCCCTTACATGCCCGCAATGTTGTCATCAATTCCTTTATTCCCTCCAACCCGCCCAACCACTCATCATCAACCTTATTATGAAAGTTGCATACAACCTCAAACTCTCCCTGCGGACGTCATATTCCCCCCTCTGCCAGCAGGTGTGGCATACAACAGATTAGTTGCACTTGCACCGCGAACCGAGCCCTCGACGAAGGTCTCGGAAGAGGATAAGCAAGAGGTGGAAAAAGAAGAAAGATGCAGTGATGCGCCCAACACGACACCAAAGTCATCTCTGCCCCCATTGTCGCAATCATCATCCTCATCAAGTGCCTCGTCCCTGCCAGATCTTACTCCCAACTGTAGTTCTTCCAGCCCGCCGCCTAGTTCCAGCGATCCTGTCATCTCCAGTGTCGATGAAGTGAATTTGGACGAATACATTACGATTGGTTGTGATAGTGACAATGAAAACGAAGAAGAGAAACCCACTATTGACGACAATGTATTCACACAGACTTTGCTGAGTCCTGTGAAAGATTGGGGTCATTCGCCCAAAGTGGGGGACAAGGGCAAAGGACCAGAACTTACCCTTGGTTCAGGATTCAAACTAGAACTTGGCGTTTCCCACTCATCCGACGACGAAGAGCCTCTTTGGACTCGTACGAAGGGGCCTGCTAAGAGTCCGAATGGAATACGATTCAATGTATGTCAGCCAATTATTGTCATTAATGTACTGAACAGGAAATGTGCACGCAGAAAAAGAAGATTTTCCCTCCGGTACCTACGTCACCCACTCTGAACCGTAAGCCTTCAAAGGTCTCAAAGGCACTTCCAAGCAGAAAATCTTTGGACGTGGAGCGCCCGACCACGCCCACACCATCTACGCCACCTCGGACATCATCTCAATTGCCAGTATCATCTGTTCGGACCCCCCTATCTTCGAAAGGAATTAACCCTGCAGCTCTTTATTCAGAGGGTGATGATGACGGTCGTGGTGACTTGGAATTGAATACTACACGGACACCTCGCAAGCGGGTCGTTAGTTCAGGAACACATGGAGTGGTGGCGCCCGTCACACCTCGGCGCCTGGTATTTCCCACCAATCAGAACGAATCGCCCTTTTCGACTCCGGCTGGTAGTGGTGTGGGTGGGATATTTTCACCGTTCCGAACGCCTGGATCGCGTTCAGTTTTCGATCCTCACGACCCGGGAGCGCTCCTAGATGAAGAGCTCAATCGGATGGGAGCTGCAGAATCTCCAGCTGGATTATTTGGCAAAGGAAGGGGGTCTCTGTTATATGACAGCCCTGGGCTATCCTCAAGCCCAGGACAGTATGGTCGTTGGTGGTGACGTCGATGATGAATTTTTATACGACTTGACATGACTATGACCGTGACGATGACGAAATTTCTTCTGTTGGATCTGGTGCAGGAATCACCGAGATATTATCTTGTTGTTTCTGAACTCTTATATATTTATCGATTGACTGTATAGTAGTGTAGGTTAAGTAAGTGGTTGGCATTGGGCAACTTAGCTTGAATAGTAGTCACAAGATGTCACACTAAGAAGTGGAAAGTGTGACGATATCTTTTGAGGCAGAAACGGTCTCTGTTTGCAGACGTTCATCTGTGTGTTACTTGCCTGTCCTGGACGCAACTATTCTTCGTCCTCTAAACGTCGTCGTCGTTGCTCGACGCAATGAGTAAAGGCCAAGATTTCCTGCCAACTCAGTCTCCATGGACCTCGCAACATTTCTCATCACCCCCATCGTCTTTGGAGTACACTGGAGACCTTGAACCTCCGAGGTTCCCGTCTCAAGCTTACCAGAAGGCGCGCACACCTCCACCAAACTCATCCAGCTCATCGTCGCGGCCATTGGAACGTCCAAATGTCCCAATCAGAGCTTCGACTTACAATAGCCATGACTCCGATCGCACCCTCTCATCCACCAGCTATCCTCCTCATGCCAGGAGCGAAGATTTGAACCACACAGGTTCAAGCTCCTATACTGCTCTTGTTCCCGGATCTTCTCCGAGGCCTTCGCCTGCCTTCTTGGCCTCGGCTGCCAACAGTAGACCATCTACGCCTGGCTCTGGAAATCACAAACTCCCTTCCTCTTCGGGGCATTCCATCCCTCTCGAACACCGTGCTAGCTCTAATTCTCTGGCATCAGGCCACTCCGAATCTTCATCACAGGGTAAACCTCCACCAACTACCGTGTCTTCCGCCTCCGCGTCTCTCAGTAATACGTAAGCTTCATATGAGCCTATAGATTCATTTACCAAATGTTCATGGTCACCCTGATCTCTACTTTACTTTTAACAGGTCTTGTTCTGCATGTGGGAAACCGATGCAGGGACCATTTGTTCGTGCGTTGGGTACTGTGTTCCATTTGAACTGTTTCAAATGCCTGGTACGCGCTCATCCTTTCATATTTTAAAATTGCCAATTTTCCCAAAAAATTTACTCAATTTAGGATTGCGGTGATGTTGTAGCTTCGAAATTCTTCCCATTTGAGGGACCAGATGGCCAACAACCCTTATGCGAACGCGACTATTTTAGACGTCTCAATCTCATTTGCGCAAAATGCAACATGGCATTAAGAGGTAGTTACATTACGGCATGTAGTGAGTACCCAAGTCCCTCGGATCTGGTGTCTTTTGCTCAACTGTTGTTGTCTTCAGACAAGAAATATCACGTAGAACACTTCACTTGTTCCTTGTGCTCAACGTTATTTGGGCCACAAGATTCGTATTACGAGCACGAGGGCGATGTATTCTGTCATTTTCACTACTCTACGCGGTTCGCCACCAAATGCGCTGGTTGCAATAGTGCGATCCTCAAACAGTTTGTGGAAATTAATCGAAACGCCCGGGATGAATGCTGGCATCCGGAGTGTTATATGATCAACAAAGTATGCAATTTTGTGCCCTGAACCCCATTCGAGATTACTGCCGTGCTTAACGTGTTAAATTCTTAGTTCTGGAACGTCAAAGTTGTGTCTCCACGCCCATCTAGTATCGTCGACCCAAACGACATGCCTCAGGAACCAGTTTACGTTGATGAGGAGAAGCGGGAAACTTCAACCTCTTTGAAAGAGAAGCAGGTTCGCATGGAGCAACAGGTTTATCGTATATGGACGTGCGTGCTTTAGGTTGAATGATCACCTCCTCGATACTTATTAATCTTTCTCAGAGTCTTATCGGCTTTTGAAGAGTCGAGTGCTGCCTGTATTTCGGACATGCTTAGACAAGTCAGCAATGGACAGTATCTGGATGCAATTCGTATGGCTGAGAGATTCATACTACACGTGGAAGTCCTATTCGCAACAATAGACGACTTGGAGTATCATTTTGCAAGGCTGAACCTGAAAGGTGAGTGGTCTCGTGCTGAATACACTGCCTCATGTTGACGCTTGAAAAGGAATGTCCCATGTCCGAGAAGCTCGAATGCTTTGTCGAAAGACGGTCGAGCTGTTCACCCTCCTATCGCACACTCAGGAGACTGGCGCACGCAGAATGGGAATGACCCAGGAACTCCTTGCGCTTGTTACAGGACTGGCTCACTACCTTAAAATCCTAATCAGGATAGCTCTCACTGGTGCACTTAAGCTGGAACGGGATCTTAATGTGCGAGAAGCTATGGCGTCGTTTCTCGATAAGCTCCATCTTTTGGCGGTTCAAGGTGCCAACCCGGCTGCACGAAGGATGAACAAGGGACAGAATGGTGAACCGATAATGTCCAGCAACTCGAGTGGAAATTATGGGACTCAAGGCGTCACCTATGGTTTTCGAAGTCTCGCACCAGAGAACGCTGGTGACCCGCCTTTTAGAGACGGTCCGACGAGAGTCACGTCGAATAACCCTCCATCTGACCTCTGTGTTAAATGCAATCTTACCGTGGAAGAAGATTGCGTCCGATTGGGCACATATCAACGGTGGCATTCATACTGTGTCCAATGCATCAAGTGCGGTAAAGTCGCCGGACTTCCTGCACCGAAGGAGCCTCCGCCGAAATCCAATGAGGACAAAGATGGTAGCAAAGAGACAACGAAAGACCATAAGCCACCGACCGTAAGGAGACCGCCTGCCAATGTGGGAGCTTTCGTCTATGAAGTTGATTCTAGACGCGAGACAGCCTCCTTTGGTGATGTGCCTACTGTTATTCTATGTACAGATCACGCGCATAATGGCTGTAGAGCTGGTTTTCAGCCTGTTCAACGATTGGAACAGTATGCTTTCTTGCTTAACGTCGCGTTAAGGCGGCTTTATCTTCTTCTCAAGAAGCAAGGCGTGGTTCCTTTGTCCCCAGGTATGCGACACTCTTAACTAAATGAGTTTTTCTTTGTGGATGCTCAATTTTGCCTCCTTAGCCACTGCATCGCACGACCAGTCCAAGGAGTCGGATCCATATCGCAGTTCTAGTGACATCATGCGCATGAAAACCTCTGTTCACCTCGATCGAAAGCTGTCGGCGACAGCCCGATTACCCAAGCGATCCACCATTGTCGAGAGTCCTGCAGGGAGAACAGTTCATCCATCCGAGGTGCTACAGCCTCAACGACAGCAAGAACATCACCTAACTCCACAGATGGCACCTAATCAGCAAAGCCAGGTTGGTCAGATGGGTTCTTCACAGCAATCAACACAGCCACCGTATTCATCTCCTCCAATACCCCAACGACCTCCGCCTCCTCCACATCTTGGTCGGATCAATGCTCCCGGCTCACTGCAAGGGCAACCCCCACGACAAGGGCCCACGCAAGGAAACAGCGAGGTGATGATTGTCGATGATAGCGCACCAAATTCCCCAGCGGAAGGCAATCCTCCAACAACAAGTCACCGATTGGACGACAGTATCACGCTGGCAGATATACCACAATTAATGGAGGCTGCTCAGGCCAGAGAACAGCAACGGTCCCTTCCTCGAGAAAGTTCCATTCCTTACATTGCTGAACTGAGTCCTATGGAGTTGGCCATCGTCAAACATGCGGCCGTGTTCCTATTAACTAAGTCACCTCTGAAGGATTCCTTTGATTTAGACGAGGTTTTAGAGATGGTGGAAACCAAGAAGACCAACTTTTGGAAAACCCTCTTCAAGAACGAAAAGAAGAATCTGAAAAAGAAGGGTACGGTTGCGACAAGTGGCTTGCATACATTGTTTTCCTAAAGTTATGTATAGGTGTGTTTGGCGTACCTCTTGACCTTCTTGTGGAGAAAGAAGGCTCAGATTCAACACTGGGTGCCTCGCGTGGGCCTCTACGAGTCCCCAGCTTCATTGACGATGTAATCTCTGCGATGAGGCAAATGGGTGAGTTTAACACTCTTTCATTATTCCGTCACATCTGACTCCCGATCTAGATATGTCCGTAGAAGGCATTTTCAGAAAAAACGGGAACATACGAAGACTGAAAGATCTCACGGAAGCTATCGACCGAGATCCATCCTCTGTCGATCTGACGCAGGATAACCCTGTCCAGCTTGCTGCTTTGCTCAAGAAATTTCTTCGTGATTTGCCCGATCCTCTCATGACCTACAAGTTGCACAGGTTATTCATCGCCACACAGAGTACGTTCAAAAACCACTTCCATGTAATTCTTAGTAAAACGATCTGTTTAGATCTTTCTACTGAAGCGGAGCGTGTCCGGTACCTCCATCTTGTTTCGTTAATCTTGCCAAAGAGCCACCGTGATACGATGGAGGTCCTCTTTGTCTTCCTGAAATGGGTTGCCTCCTTTGCTCACATGGATGCCGAGACGGGAAGTAAAATGGACCTGGGAAACCTTGCGACCGTTATCTGTCCAAGCATACTGTATGCCCGTGGTCCGAACGCGATACGAGACGAGACTTTCGGGGCGCTTCGCGTTATCACAAACCTACTTGAGCATCAGGATGAATTTTTCGTCGTCCCAGAAGATTTCGTTGGCATGCTTCGTGATCAAGATTACTTTAACAACGGCTTGGACCTCCCAGGCAAAGAATTCATGAAGAAATGTGAAGCTTACTTGAGGGTCAGAGGTGTAAATGGACGGTCTCAATCTACACCTGTCAACGGTGTCAATAATGGTAATCAACGACCCCAGAATCCAGATCGAGCGAATACCTTGGGACCCTCACAGTCAGATAGAGTAATACGGCCACCTCCGCCTCCATCATCATCCTATCAACCACCTCTATCCTATAATACACCACCGCAACCCCTACCTCCTCCTCCTCAAAGTGCACCTCAAGTTCTCCAGCGAATACCACAACAGGAATGGACTGGACCCGCTCCTCGACCGATTCACCCCAATACTGCACGCCCTTCATCATATCTTGGCTCTTCTGGGTCAAGTCCTGACCATCCATCATCCACGTCAAACAATCATGGTTGATACTCATGATGTACTTTGCATTTCCTACAGTATTTTCCTTCCCCATTCATTGATACTTTTTTGTTGTATTTGAACTTACAAACGCGTACTTATTTATCGGTACGACATGGACGAGAAATGATTTCAAAATACTTACGATACCCTATGCACGGAATGAAAGATGATTTTGGGAGAGAGAGTCTCAGTCTTGGTTGGGCAGAAAGTTAGAAATGTGTTAGTTCTTTGCTTTTGCACCACCATCATCAATCTACTTTCTTGCGTGACTTCTCGCCCTCTCCCTCTTCTTCTTAACGTCATGGATAGTGCTGTGAACTCTTTCTCAAAAAGGGCAAGTTAGAGCAACCTCAGTTGATCAACGTGACAGGGAAACAGGCACTTGCCTCGTGTTCTGCACCTTTTTATGCGAAACTTTCATCGCCCTGCTCTCTTTCATTGCCGCTGCACTGAAAGCTGAAAGTTGAAGACATCATGAACAAGAATGGTTATGGGCCGTACACCCCAACTCCCAGGTAAGTTCCCCAAGCAGTATTGTACTATGCGATCGTGAATTGATGAGCTCGATCGTCCTACTTAGATATCTGAACGATTTTAGTAAAGCCCTCTCCAACGAAATATCCATCTTGCTATCAGAAGTTGGGAAATTGCGTGATGAGCGTCGTGCGCTGCAATAGTAAGTTGTAACGCTCCTTCATATGTCGCAACATGGCGAATTAGAAGGTCATCATAGTGAAATCGCGGAACTGATGCAATTGAAATCGAAACATGGCGCTGGAGGAGAATTTGAACCTGACTGGAGACCTCAGGTAAGTCTCGTAGGCTTTTGATTCCCTCGACTTTGAAGTTGAGCTTTGATACAGATGGCGCTATTGGAACAACCTCCACCACCACCACCTGCGATTGAAGCCCCACCACCACCAGCCCCAGCCCCTGCAGGCTGGCGAGTTGTACATAAGCGTCCGGAGCGCAAACCACGTATGATAAAATCGGCACCCCCACCTGCTCCTGCTCCTGCTCCTCCACCTGAACCACCAAAACCTGATATCCCTGCCTGGGCACAATGGAGACGTATGTTGCCCCTCTTTATTTAATACCATGCAGTCGATTGAATCTTTTCGTAGCCAATCCGTTGCTCGCACCGGCCGCAACTCCAGCACCACGGATGACCCCAACTCCTCCCAGTCGTCGTGGATTGTTTGGTAAGTTGTCGCGTTGAGGCGCTTCGGAAAAATTTGACTTAGAGCTCTGTAGGCCCAGCGACTCCGCCGCCTAAATAGCCTGCTACGTTGCAGAATAATTTTACCGCCTCTTTTACTCTCTACTCGAGCTTGTCTCCGTGAGGGTCCCGGTCACCAGTCAACTCTTTTGTATAATTTCATTTACCCGTGTATTGTTTTGTATATTGTCAGCTACACCCTTGCTTGTCGCTTCTTCATTTTTTTTTCATTCAAGTGGTATTATAGGATATCGGATGTTCCACGCCTCATTTTCAATGGCATTGATCCCTTGCATTCTATCACCTTTCTTTTCCCCGTTATCGGTATGGGTATCAGGCATATATAGTTTGCATGAAGAGTTACAATATGTTTCTCGAGCTTAAAGGGACCACAAAGCCTTCTTGAGTGCCCTACCCGCATCTTCAACCAAGCGTGCACCCACTGTTAGCGCACTATGGGGTGAATGAGTGGATGAATACTGCAGGACAAGAAAAGAGCTCACCCTGAGATACTGACTCAGTTCACGTTCGAACAAGACTATGAAAAAAACTCACCGTCCATCGCCATGATAGGGTGCGGCGCACCTTCATAGATAACGGTGTCGACGTCAACACCGAGGTCCCGCAATTTCTTCCCATACAACACACCTTCCTCCTTGAGGATATCGAGTTCGGCCACCCCAATCCAGGCTCTCGGCACTTTCGCGAGAAGCCCTTCTGGCGCAAAAATAGGGGAAGCATCCCACTTGGTATGATCTGCAACATCTGGGAGATAGTTCTTACGGAACCACAACATGCGATCGGGGGTGAGCCAAGGCGAGTGTTGGTTATCAGCCCATAGATTGTCAATGGATGCCGTGTTATCAGTGACAGGAACAACAAGTAATTGGAAGATGAGAGGAATGGATGGTTCGCGTTCGGCAGCTTTAAGGGCCAGAATAGCTGCGAGATTGCCTCCACTAGAAGTAATTCAGTGACTTGGCCTCAGCATAGCCACAGAGGTAGAACATGCCTCGACGAACCACCTACGGCGATCCTTGAGGGATTTATGCTGAGATGTTTGGACCCATTCTTGAGTACCCAGTCAAGGGACTCGATTGCATCCTCGACGGCAGCTGGATAAGGGTTCTCTGGAGCAAGGCGATAATCGACAGAGATCACAACACAATTTCCATCTGTGATTCGTAAAAGGACGCAAGTATGGCTTCATATGGGATTGGGCACATACTGACTGCCATGTGTGTCGCGAACGATGTCTCGCTGGCGATATTTCCCAGTGTCCAACCACCTGTAGATGTATCACTAAGTGATAAGTAATATATTGACTGACACGACGTCCACCTCCGTGAAAGAAGATGAATGCAGGCCAACCACCATGAGGAACGTCGAGATGAGGGGTAAAAGACCTGATCTTGGTGTAAGTCAAATCAAAGTCCATCATCTTTGCCACTTGGAGAGGATGTGAAGCTCCTGGAACTGCGGGAGCATTACGGATTTGAGGGCTCCATGGAATGAGATGAGGAGAAATGATATGTTGAAGAGTTGAATTGTGGAAATTGATATATTCTGGGTCAAGTCTTGGTATTACAGATGGATGAAGCATATTAACCAACAGTTCGCTTATTAATCAACCAATTTCAATGATTACCTCGACTATCCCAGAAGACGCTCCAGAACACTGTCCAGTAGGCCTCTTATCTTATCCTTTTTACACCTCTAATCACTTATTCTTAGGGTACAGATTCAGAATTCGCAGGCAAGTCTGACGCTTGCGACGGTTGTGCAAACCAAGATGTTTGCGCTTCAAATCTACCCAAGGGTCCAGACCCCTCTTTGCCATTCATAAACCAGCGAATGTCCTCAGTAAAACATAAAATTCTCGTCCTTTCTGGAAAAGGCGGTGTTGGAAAGTCAACTTTCACCGCACAACTTGGTTGGGCATTTGCTGCTGATGATCGCACTCAGGTCAGCCAGAAACAATCGCAGTTCCATTAAAACTCAGCTTAACATTCCTAGGTTGGCATCATGGATGTAGACATATGTGGCCCTTCGATACCCACCATTCTCGGAATCGCAAACGAGCAAGTACATGCTTCATCATCAGGCTGGTCACCCGTCTTTGTCCAGGATAATTTCTCCGTCATGTCCGTTGGATTCATGCTCCCATCCTCCCGTGATGCAATCATGTGGCGCGGTCCAAAAAAGAACGGCCTAATATCTCAATTTCTCAAAGATGTCGATTGGGGAGATCTTGACTACCTTGTCGTCGATACACCCCCTGGCACATCCGACGAGCATTTGAGTATAGTCCAATACCTCAAGGAGAATAAAATTGACGGTGCTGTCGTGATAACAACCCCTCAGGAGGTTGCGATACAGGATGTGCGACGAGAGATCAATTTCTGTCGCAAAGTGGGCATAAAGGTCCTTGGCATCGTCGAGAATATGTCCGGATTTGTGTGCCCTGGTTGCAAGACTGAATCTCAAATATTCAAGCCTAGTACTGGAGGTGCGAAAAAACTCGCCGAAGACATGGGCCTTGAACTTTTAGGCTCTGTCCCTCTGGATCCACGAATAGGTAAAAGCGCAGACTACGGAGTCAGCTTTCTAGACGAATATCCAGATAGCCCTGCCACCACTGCATACTTGGACATTATTGACCGTAAAGTCCCCAAACTTGTCTGGTCTGACGTTGACTCATTGCTTATAGGTATCAAAGAAATTCTGAGAGATTGACGTCACCTTGCGCTAGCGCTCATGGATAGATCGGACTATAAATCTTCTTGTACTTAATGTAGCATTCCCCGTTGCTGTATCGGGCCTTATTGTAGGAAAAAAAATAGATGATAAAGCTCCACGAGTAAAATACGTCTTACAGTAAGCACCGCTATCGAACTTGAAACTTACTCTCCTTGGCTTTTTTCATCTCCACCGCACCTTCGCCTTTCCTCGACGCTTCATCAATACCAAATTCGCACGGCATCTCCGATGGTGGGGCATCAGCCTCTGTCTGCCCTTCCACGATGTATTTTCCGATTGGCGCAATGCCTGCGAGCCCACCCTCTAAACCCTCAACACTCTCGTGTATAGAGACAGTGGATAATGTGCGTAAGAGTTTTCGTGTCATATCTCCTCCAGCCATAGATCCTGTCCGCGAACGTGCAGGTACAACATAGCCCTGTTGTGTGGGGAAAGTAACCGAACCTGGCTCTGTTTGCACGAGACCTTCTACCTGGGTCGGTAGGTGGTGCGTTGTTGGTAACGGAGAGGTATACGTGGAACCTCTCCGGGAGGTCGACTGCATGATACTTGAGCGACGCGCGTACGTTACCACGGGATCTGTTGTTGTTGATCCACGACGAAGAATGGATTGCTCGGGGCTGGATGAAAGCCGGGAACGCAGTATCGGTTCGGGATACTGGTTTTCACCTTGTTTTGCGTCCAATTCCGCTGGAGAATGACTTACGAGATTGCCATCGTTTGCCTCGGGCACAGCAGTGGCGTCGTCCATATCTTCAGGTTCATCCGCTTCTGATGAAAACTGGGGTTCAGTGGAGGAACCTGACGCTTCATCGGCTGTAGACTCGTTTCCTTTCAGTCCTCGAACTTCTCTACGATAATCCTCAATTTCGTTCCATAGTGCAGTTCGATAATCTTCTAACGTTTCAAGCTCCTCGATTAGCCGCCATTTTTCGAATTTTTGTGGGCATTCAGGCTCATCAGACTCATCATGGTATGATGCAAGCCATGGGTGTTCGAGAGCCTCCGGAACAGTTATTCGATCACTTGGGTCAAATGCCAGCATTTTCGCCAAAAGATCAAGTGCTGCCAAGTATCAAAATACCTTGTTCGATATTCATCAAAGTCCATTACCTTGCGGATCTGCAGCTGGCAGAATTTTTCGGAAAGGAATTTTCTTTTTGACGGGCAACGATCGAACATATGCTTGCGCCTATGACGCTTTAGTTTTGCTCCCTGCATCAAGATAGCCTTCTACCTTTTCACTGCCAATTTTTTTCATGACCTTTTCTTCTGGAGTTCCTATATGTCATGTATAAAGCTATGTTTGATAACCTATGAGCTACTCTCTAACGTACCTAGCACGTCGAGGACTTTGTTCAACTGATCCACTGATGATATAGAATGTCATTCAGAAAGTGCAAGTCACTGCAAGGGCAATGCGGTCGCTCACCGTAGCTTTGTAGGGTAGTGAACTTTAGATAAGAATTCCTAAAAATGGTTCATGCTAAACAACTCACTCCTTGCCTTTGAACAACGGCCGTCCAAGTAAAAGCTCCGCTAAAATGCACCCTATTGACCAGACATCGACTACAGATGTGAGTCAACTTCAAGGTCACCGAGTTCTTGCTGAGAACACCTCACTGGCTGTATCGTAACGCCTAAATAAATGTTTAAGACCAAGTTCATCACCCGGAAAAGAGGTCACCCACCGAAATGCCAGCATGATTTCTGGGGCTCTATACCATCTAGTGGCCACGTACTCAGTAAGATTAGAGGCGTGTTCGTCAGGAACAGAGTCGAATCCTCTACTCAGGCCAAAGTCGCATATTTTCAGTTCACAATCGGCATTGACAAGTAGGTTACCCGGCTTCAAGTCACGATGGATGACAGAGGCAGAGTGCACATATTTCATGCCTGGCGACGGATGTAATGTCATTTGCACGTCCACCTATGGGCCAAAACACGAACCTCTCAGCACCTGATATAGAAAATATTGAACGTGCTCGTTCGTCAAACTCTGGCCGGACTTGATAATTTGGTGTAGATCCGCTTCGCGTTTTTAGGAATTTAATTATTACACCAAATTTCAAACACACCTTCCATAGGCTGTCAAACAGGAGATCAGCGCTAGCCTTTTCCCAACCCTAAAATAGGTTGACGCGCACCTCCATAAAGATGTAACTTATCCAACGTCAGTGCCTTGTAAAACAAACAGAGATCGGCGCACATTTCATTGAAGTCCAGTGATATTGCATCAACGTCGATTAGCCCCGTTATGTTCTCGTGGCCTGCAAAGTGGCGCAACAATGTGATCTCACGCAAGGCGCGTTTCGCTAATTGAATTTTGTCGAATACACGCGTCACAAGCTTTATTGCAACAGCTTCCCCTGAGATCTCATCCTCAGCCGAGCTGAAGTAAAGGATATCAGATGGTTCGTTGTAGGCTCATCGCAGCAGGAACAACGGACATTACAACGCCATAAGCACCAGAACCCATTTCTCGTATCAATTTCCATCGGTTTTCTAGGTGAAATACCTTGCCGAACGATGAAAGTATGGAGTGATATCCTCTGTGGGCAAAATCGGACTGAGCGGCGATAAAAAATTTCAAGAGAGCAGTCGGCACCTTCTACGCAGATTCTCTTCAGACAAAGGATTCGACGACCTCCTCTGCCTTGATCTTCCACGATCCAGATTCCATTTTCCAAGAGACTCGGCAGGCGAGGTCGATTTGTCTTCCTTGTTTTTTGATACTGGATGAGTGCGACGATGGCCGTGTGGTGAATGGGAAGGCATTATGACATATAAAAAGTAAGCAATGAGATGATTCTATGAGCAGAAGTATAGCGGCGTGGAAGTATGGAAGTAAGGGTTCAATGGTTCCATTCAGAATGACGTCTGCCTGTACTTCTTGATCAACATCATCATTTGCGTATGTAATCACATATTTCTCAAATATTACTATGCTACATATAATCTATCTATTTAACAAATGCATGTACTTAAGCAGGTGTCAGTTCCGAGGGAGGTGGCGTAAGGTCATCCCGAGTCCCAACAGGAGTTGCGCTAGGTAATTCTTCTTGATCCCCAAAGATGTCCAAAAACCCTGCGATACGCGCTTTGTTCGTACCCTTTTTGTTCACGTAGTCCCGCAGTCCAGATTTCAGGCTAGGCTGTTTATCGACCAGCTCCCGAAGCTGGTCTTTGGGTAGCTGAAGTAGTGCACCAAAGCTCGCTGGAGCAATGGCCTTTGCACATCGAATGAACCCTTCCCAGAGCGGAGGGTTCGTCCAAATTTTCTTTGTGATCAGTCGTGAAAGCAAGGTCGTTGATACAAACCCTACGAGAGATTTGTACGTTGTGACCGCCTGTATGACCTGATGGCGTCGATCAACTTTTGCAGAACATAAATATCGTATAATTTGGCTTACTGTGCGTAAGAATAAAACGGGCAAGTCAGCCTCGTCCATAATCTGCTGCATCACCACCGCTAAAATTTCGGACCGGAATACATCAGTCATCGAGAAACATATACCGATGGCTGAATAAGGTATCGCTCAAGATCTTTATGAAGGAGGAATAAAGAATCGCACCCTCGATAGCACTTTTCAAACCTATCTCTTTTTCGGACTCGTGCAAAAGTACCATAAGCTCTGCAGGCGTCAGAAGTTCACTTTGACGAACGCGCGGTAAATTTGAAGTCACGCTGCCAAACGTTTGGGGCGGAGTAGTGACAATTGAGCTGAACACCGACCGAACCAAGTTCTTTGGTTCGGCCTGTCCGTTGAGAATTGAAACAATTTGAGGCAAATGCCGCATAATGTCTGCCTAGGACACCAAAGTTGACATCGTAAATGACTGCATTAATGTAAATCAGGAACACCTTACCTTATCCATCTCCGCTATAATAGGGATCAAAAAACGAGCATCGAGATCCCTTTCGTTGATCAGAGCTTTGACGAGTACAACCAACTGGGCACTCGGTCGCCCATGCTCCGTGAGAATGGTCAAGACTCGGAGTGCAAGAGTTTCGGCTCCACGGGGGAAATTGCGCATTAGCGTCAAAAGCTTGCCATGGCTTGAACCAAGGGACCGAATAAGTGCCGTAATCAAGTCCTGAATGGCTTCCTGGACTGTGATGTCCATTTGACCATAAGCCGCGAAAATCCTAGACTCATGAGATTCTGCATGAGAAATAACGTACAGGTCGACTTACTCATCCAAGAACTCGGGAACCTTGACAGACAGTGCAAAGAGAAGCTCCACATGTTGAAGAACCTGCGGCTTCTCTGCAGGAAGCTCAATGTGTTCCGGAAGATAAGGCGTCTGAACCAACTCCTCGGAGGGAAGTTGTCCATCTTCCATATTCTCGTCCTTATCATCAGTATCGTGGTGAGGACGGGAAATCCCAGAGGAACCCTCGGGTTCAGCCTGTGTCGCGACCGTTTCTTCTCCATCTATTATCATCGATGAACCTTCTTCGGCTGCCTGACGGCTGGGCTGGAGCTGGAGCTTGCGCAGCATCTGAAGGGCAAACTCTCGAATCATGCCATCCATAGGTTGGGTATTCGGAACCCATAATTTCACGGTATTGATAGCTGCTCCTCTCGTCTTCCTTTCTGCAAGGCACAATATCAGATCTGAAAGATGCCCAACGGGAATCTGCGCACCTGGATGCGTGGTAAGCTCCAACAAGACGGTCAGGGCCTCAGCTCTCATGGAGGGACGATTGATCACAAGCCCGCGTAACGTTGCGAATCCGACCTGCATTCTCTCAGAGCTACAGTTTCGATCTCGTTAGCAGTTGCACATAGATCATCAAAGGGACAAGAACCTTGAAGCCTCTATACAAAGATCACGTAGCAAACCTAGAACATCCTCCGGCACACTGGGCAAGTCTAGCAGGAAACGAGAAAAAGTCCGATCTTTAGCGTCCAGTAAAGTCTGATAAGTTGCCACGATCTGATTCAGCCAGATATCGTAGTTGGGTCGCTAAAAATCAAAGTTTAGATGTGCACTGGTACTGCAGAGAAAATAGCTCACCCAATTTGGGTCTTCGGTGAGTCTCAGTTGATCGTTATACCATTCTTCGTTCATCCAAGTCGTGGCCAGACGAACTCTAGAAGATGAATAAGAATGTTCAACTCATTATCTTCATAAAAAGGCGACGCACCGCGAAGGAAAGTCAGACATGACATAATCACATAACGTTTGCCGTAGCTGGTCTTGTCGCAAGTAGAAGTCGTGTATAGGTGCTTTCTCATCCATTGAATCGTCGTCAAGACGGGGCGGCTCAGTCACGCGAGTTATCATCCGTACAATGAGTAACATCCATATTTCTGCCGGGGAGTGACCACCAGCCTCAGTCGACTCTACAGGAAGAGCTTCGCCACCAACGTTCAATCCTGATGTGTTGTTCCATATTCGCTGAACAATGCTGTCAAGCTGTTGTGTCCGTTCATTCTCGGCCAGTTCTCGGGGAGGAGGTATCTTAAAATCAATCAATTGCAGATTTGCAGCTGTTGCCCGAATGTCGGCGTCAGATGGTTCAGTGGGCACATCGCCAGACAGCTATTCAAAAGGACAGGGTCAAATGTTCAATGAAAGATTGGAAGCAGAGCGTTGCGACTTGCCTCTTCGTTTAGACGATCAGGCTCATACTCGAGTTCATCCTGGTCAATGTCCATCTGCAAGGGATCAACAGGCTCATCCTTCACTTTTTCCACAGAAATTGAGGGTGGTGTAGACTTTCTGAGTTGTGGTTGTGGCGTCAGAGAGCGGTCGACTTCAGACCGGAGGGCGGCTCTAGGGCCAGTAGGTATTGCGGGAGTGATTGTTGGCGGAATTGCAGCTGCAGTTGTTAGTTGGTGAGTTTCACGATATGCCTGGACGAGGCTCAGTAAGGTAGGCTCCGAGAAAGCTTCAATATTGGCGATAATCAGCTCCGTGATTAGGGCTGCTGGAAGTGATGTAAAGTCGAATGACGCGAGGAATCCGAGGTTGGATGCAGGTGTTGGCGTGCTGGAGCCTGCGTCTGGTTCAACTTTTTGTCGTTTAGCATCAACAGCTTCCGTCGGGAGGGATGCCGGACGTTTTCGAGTGTCAATACCAGAGGCTTTGCGTCGCTTCTCCTCGGTCAGCGCTTTGTCCATACGAGCTCCCTGTTGTGCAAGAGCTTCGTTGAGTTGTCCAACGAATGCAGCATTGGAAGGTATTCTGATAGAAGTCAGGTTCGTAAAGTCAACGATCTAAAATGAAATACCGAGATATATGAATCATTAGTATTCGAAGGGACTTCTCAACGCTCTTAACGCTCATCGCGGGAAGGTCAGCCAGGGCTGCTGGAGTCCATTGCTTCAAAGCGGTTACAATGAGAGGGGTTATAGCTGGGCGCAGCTTCGTTAACGTAGCCCAACTGTTGAGCAAGGCCGATAGAAGATCAGGATTCCTTGAACAAGAAAGATCTGATGAACAGCGAAATCAATATAAACGCCCTCATGACTCACTGGCTCGTATAGAAAGTATTGAAAAGCGCCTCTAACAGCTTCTTTCCTTCGTTCTCAAGCTGGTTGACATTGATAAAGGGATGGTCTGCAGGGCAGGATGCGAGGTTTGGGTCGTTCTTGTTCTGAAGCTATAACGAAGAACAGAGTGGTGAGTGACAACTGCTGCGATGATAGATGCAAACGCACTCGAGGATCTGACACTCCACGCGTCTGAACGAGAAGCACTTTTTGTACGAACTTCATGGCAGCAATCTTGACACCAGTGCTCGAGGTTGAAGCCCAGACAAAATCAATCGTACGGTTCTTTACGGTGGTCAGGGTATTCCATATTGTTTGGTTATTTCGATTGGTACATCTGCAAGTGATAATAAGTGGGTGCGCGGTCCAGAACATGAATGACCACATACAAAAGCCGGAAGAGTAAAGGGTATACGGTGGTCAGTGTCTGGACCACAACCTTCACTGTGACAGTATTTGAATCATCTAGGAGCTGCGCGAGCGTGTCCAGCGCCTGGACCGCCACTAATGAGATAGATTTATCAAAAACTTAGAGAACTCTCAGAAATGACCAAGACTAACTCTGAGTGCGTTGTTCAATAGAAAGAGTTGAACGACATATTGCAAAGTGGAGTAAGTCAATAACCCATTTTTTGAGAAGAGAGTCGCCGGCGTTCACGACAAGGGATAGAAGGGTACTGAGGAGAAGAGGAATGGGTGCGGGTGCGACTTCAAATTGTTCACGTAAAGCGGAAAGAATATCCGCCTGTTCCTTGGAATTAGCGGTTACACTGAAGGCTGCTTGTAGAGCCTGAAGCGGGTCAACGTGGCTACTCGCCATTTCCACCACCGTCGTGGTTGTTACCACCAACTAAGGATTGACATCACGTGAACTTTTTGTCACTTAAATTTTAATCGAAATTTCATTCAAACGGGTTTAGCTTTAAAGAAGCATGTATTTTGAGAAAAGTAAAAAACCAAAGACATAGACTACATAAGGCCGATGATTGTTTACTTGAGAGGAATGCTGTGAGGCAAATGAGTCTAGGACGAGCACGACTTGATGAAGATACTTACAATCGAGAAGCTGGAGGTCATCGATTGCACGGCATCAGTGAAAAATGGACAAAGCAAGGGGAAGATATACACACAGTGAGTTGCACCAATCTGGACGAAAAATAAAATAAAATAAGATGGAGCGATCCTTTCGAAAGATAATAATACGTACACCAGGGCGACCGTGCTTAACGGGTTTGTAAGAGCAGGAGAACTCGCCGAGGTAGTGGCCAGTCATCTCGGGCTTGATCTCAACAGAGTTGAACACCTGAAATCATCTATTTAACTTTGTGAACCAGTCTCTATCCACCCAACGAACCTTTCCGTTATAAATGCCAACCACTGAGCCAATCATTTCGGGCACAACAATCATATCGCGGAGGTGTGTCTTCACGACAGCAGGCTTTTCATTGGGGGGAGCCTCCTTTTTGGCTTTGCGGAGCTTCTTGATGAGTCCCAAAGGGCGACGCTTGAGTCCGCGTTGGAAGCGACGACGGACACGGGCGTGAACAAGCTACGGTTTTGTCTTTTAAAAAGATACATCATATTCAATGGGAATATACACACGTCAACGAACTAAAGACGTCTTTAGTTGTTGCAAAAGCACAGATTCAAGGGCATACGCACCTCTTCGTTGTTCATATCCAAAAGTTTGTCGAGCTCAACACCACGGTAGGAGAAGGTACGGAATGTACGCTTCTTTTTCATCTCGGCAGCGAGAGCGGGGTCGGTAACGGAAGAGTCAGCCTGGATAACGAAGTCGATGAGTATCTCGTCCTCTACCATCCATCAGAATACCCGGGAAACGCACCATGGTCGGTCGTCGTCGTCGAGGGTATTGATCTTGCTGGACTTGTCAAGTTTGGTCGGAGTACGAATTCGGCAAGTGGTGGCTGAAGGGATGGGAATTTTGAGCACGTGGTACTGTACAGTACATCAATCGCACAACTTTTTGGTGGATTCAGCTCTTTTACATCATCTCGGATAGAATCCACGAGTCCTCCCCTGCGGATTAAATGTAAGTCGACCAGCTCGTCCTTTCGTCCCTGGTGGTCGGTGCTGTGCACGATTAGTTGGGCTGGCGCTGGAATCCGGATTGTAATTCTGATGAAATACTGACTTGTCCGATTCTAGTGATTTGTGGCTACCGTAACCTAGAATCCAACAGTCAAAGTGCGTTTCAATTTTGATGCTTCGCGTGCATTTTTCTAATTCTATGTCGTAGATGAAGTATCTCGCTGCATACTTGCTCCTTCAAATCGGTGGAAAGGCATCTCCCTCGGTCGCCGATATTTCCAAACTCCTTGGCTCTGTTGGCATTGAGGCCGATAGCGACCGTGCTCAAGCTCTTATTAGTGAGCTCGAGGGCAAGAACATCGACGAGGTCAGGCTTGAGCGTTAGTTCTGGTAATTTGATCACTTATGTGGCTTTTATCCAGGTGATCGCTGCCGGATCCTCCAAACTCGCCTCTGTTCCTTCTGGTGGTGCTGCTGCTTCTGCCCCTGCTGCTGCTTCCGGTGGAGCTGCTCCTGCTGCTGCCGCCGCTGAGGAGAAGAAGGAAGAGAAGAAGGAAGAAAAGGTCAGATTGCTTGTTTCCGCCCTTTTATCTTTATTTTTTGCTGACAAGAGATGCAGGAGGAGTCGGACGACGATATGGGCTTCGGTCTCTTCGATTAATTTATATCATACATTGTTGTGTTGAATATACAATCCATGATACTCAAATATCTGTGTGAATTCGTGAAACCGGATTTTTCGGAGATAGAAATATTGTATGAAGAAAAACTAGCTTGTTTTATGGAATTTGAGCCGGCGGACCAGGGCGGCGGCAAGGACCGATTGGACACCGTGCCCGGCGGCATCTGTTCTGTTTGCACTCTATCGCCGGTACATGTCTTTAGCGTCCTTTCCACAACAACCCTGCACATGGACTCATATCATCCTAATATTAAAAACAGCTCCCCTACCTTTCTCCCAACTCCCCTCGACAACGACGACCGCGACGATCAGTCTAAAAACTCAATGAAGGCTCCAAAACGCAAACGACTTGCAAAGGTTTTTTCACCTCTTTCTCAGCATAACCTTTTCTTATTCTCTTCAGGCCTGTGACGCTTGCCACAAAAGCAAGCGTCGTTGCGATGGCACAGGTCTGCTTTTGAACTCTTTATTAGTTCATCGCTCATGTAACATCAATTTTAGCACCCTGCAGCAACTGGTTCGATTTCTGGGTGTTAAACCTTGGTCATTGTCTCATTCTACGTCTCTAGCTATTACGCAGTCAAGCCTTGCACATATACTGACTCTGCTGGACGTCCAGTACCTGCCCCTAGACCATTCAAACAAGACCGACATGAAGGTTCTTCCCAAGCATCCACCTCCGCAAATCCCCCACCTTTTTCGCACGACAGAGAGGAAGACAGTATTCAAAATGGTACACAGAGTAATCTACCTCGCAAACGTTTCAGGAACGATCGTGGAACCGCCGTTCCAACGGAGGACATCTCCATACCATCGATACCGATACCTATTGTGGAGCCTTCACTAGGAGGACCCGCTGACAGACCTCCGCCATTGGAACTTGATCATGCTCTCACTCGTGAACTCACAAACCGTAAGCTTTTTGTTGTCGCAACTACCGCGTGGTATTCTCAATTGTGACGTTCCCTCGCTGCAGTTTTTTTCACACACTGTCATCCTGCGCGGTTAATCATTCACAAACCGACATTCACTGCCCATCTCGCTCACAATCGCGTCCCAGTCTATTTACTGCATGCTATGTGTGCTCTCGCAGCACCTCTGTCGAAACAACCAAAACTTCGCACGACTCCGTCTCGTTTTGCTGGGGAACGGTTTGCTCAAGAAGCTCAGTCACTTATGTTTGATGGCGCAGGGCGACTTGTCTGTGAACGTAACCTCACGACAGCCCAGGCCCTTTGCATTTTGCAGTTCCATGACCTCAAGGCCAAGGATAGTAACATGCAATGGGACTTCCGCTATCATGGTCCGTTTTCGAAATCTTGTTCTCGTTCTTTACTGACTGATAAGAGAGTAGACATGGCAATGCAGCTCATTGAATCGCTTAACGTCTATCAGCATGATTATCCTACTCTCACGCCTGTCCCTTCTCCCGAATTCATCCAGGCTTCGATCGAACGAGAAGCTGTACGCCGCATGTTTTGGATCATTCATTTTTTGGACAACTTGGCTTGGATTTATTTCAAGAAACCCATGCAAGGTCTTCAGGAATCCGGAAGACGCCTTCGTTTACCTGTTGATGAGACCACCTTCGAGCTCGGTGTGCACTCAACACTTCCAGGTGTGTAACCGTGTTAACCTTTGAACTATTTCGAGCTGTTCTCCTGATATCTTATTATGTCTTTGACATCTGCTCCACTAATTTTGCTAACATTGGTTGAAAATAGAATATCTGTACCTACCGGCGGTTAGAATGCAGTATTCGTCCGAGTTTGGTCATCTCATTCGGGTGATCACAATCTATGCAAAAGTGGAATCTGCATTGGACGAGCTCACCGGTTAGTCAGTTCAACTATCTTGTTGAAGCATCGTTCATGCCACCCACAGATAGCGAATTAAATCCGAACTCCAATACTGCTGGGGCTCTACATGAAGCGGAGCGAATGATGGACGTTCGTGCCACACTTTCTTTCTCTGACTTCAATTGATTTTGTGGTGTCATCATCATCAGTCGTGGGCCAGCACTTTACCAGACCATCTTCGGTTTTCGGAACAAAGCCTTCAAGTCCAACAGTCAATGTTTGAGACAAGCTCTAATGGTGGTGCTTGGTGTTGGTGCTGCATGCATGTCTTCCACGCATCCTCCGCGCTTGCATTAAATTTTGTAAATAATCTATGCTTCGGCCATGTCGTCTGTTTACCTTTTCTCATGGTATCGTGATGTAGGCTCGGCAGCAGATTCACAAGGGTCCAAAGAGTGAACCTGCTTGGGCCTTGAAGACTCTCGATCTGATTATGGAAATGTTCGGCGATCGAGCAAAAAACAGCATTCTCAGTGCGTAGCAACTTTTTTCGAGCTGAAAATTGACCCTGAAGCTCATATCTGTAGTGGCCGCAGCGATATGGGTAAGATTTATCCTGCTCTGGCCCTTCAATATCCGTGACTTGAGTTTTCCTAGCCATTGATCAGATACTGTCAGCGCGACGACCCCCAGTTGCGCAGCTGGTGCTCCATCTATGAAGAGGAGTGGGGTACACGGATTGATGAACTTGCGCTGGAGCGTTATTCTTCTTATCCTCCCTCGTCGCATAGCTATGGTACCAGTCGTTCTCAGACGTCGTCTCAGCAGCATCTCCAACAGCCAGAGCCCCCACAGCAGCACTCGCAACCGCCTTTGATGAATCAGCATCGCCGTCTGGAAGAGTCTCGAAATCCACCGATAACTGGTGCACGCCCGTCGTCGCACCAACACGATTCTTCTTTTAACCGGGCGTCGAGTTCTTCGTCTCCAACGTCGTTAGCTATTGGTCGACCACTAGAGGAACTCCGCATGCATAACAACTATAATTCTAGTGCTAGTAGCAGCTCCTCCGTTGCTGGCTACAATCGATCACTACAGTCGCAATCCCGCCTGAACTCGTCACAATGTGAACGAAATGCAGGGGTTCATAATCTAGGAGGTTCTGGTGGCACGGTTGCGGCGTCTAGTGGAAGCGGTATAGGGGTGAAGCGTGAAAGGGAGATGGATGGCAGTAACGTACATGGACACGGACATATGTCTGGCGTCCATGCCCCAATACGACGGCCCGGCGATGATGTTGATGGTAACGCAATCCAAGTTGACGGCGTTATTGGGGTACGAGCTGGAGAGAGTGTCAGTGGGCAAAGTCAGCTAAGAAACGCAGGATCCGTAACGTCGGGCGAAGGTCAGCAGTCGCTTCCTTCACTGAAGTCTGTTGGACTTTTGGCGGTACAGCATCAGGTGTCGATGCCTGTAGGATTACAGTGGCTCGCGAATGAGTCAAGATAATTGACCACGGATCGTGTAAGGATGCGTCTGTTGTTCTTGCCTGGTTTTTTGTTAGTGTATTCACACGGCCGCTTCATCCAACTCCCGCTTTGCCATTTTGCTATCCAAAATTCTTGTTTAAACCACTGCATTTGTTGTCGCTATGACATGTATTTTAGAGGACGGACAATTGGCTTCCGGTCATACACGCGGTGGACAGTGCATCATCTTTATCGCGTGAAGAAGACATGAAGCTTCTCGATGTTCATACTAGTCAAGGGCGGGGATCCAGAACATCCATATGACCAAACCTCAAGCCTGAATCTTCTTGAGATTACGATGGAGTTCGGGTTTCACGAGAGTGACCCGTGAAAGAAGCTTCGCAACCACAGCATCCTTTGCGTGGTCGTATGATTGAGTGATCGCTTGTAATTTTTGTTCTGTATCCTTGTCGACTGCTGTCTGTGCATCGGACGTGGTGCCAGCATGCTATGTGAAATGTAACTCGGAGTGTTGAACATATGAGATGACATGGTATACCGATGATTCAAAGGCTTTGAATTCTGCCTCCTTTGTTTGCTTGTATGCATCTATCTCCCTAGAGGCCTCTGAGCGAGCATCCTTGAGTCTTTGGACACGGTCTGTGAATGGTTGGCTCCTATAAGTAGTCGTAAAAGAGTACAATCATTCAGGACCGACATTGGCGGGCCTGTTGTACAATTTTGGCGGCTTCTTTTTCGGCTTCAAGAAGTGTTTGTATTCCTTGAGACTGTTGAGCAGCCTATAGGTACGTCAGATAAGAGCAAGGATGGTGGCGTAAGTGGAGAAAGTACCATTTGTTAGATATGGATGTGGTAGTACTGTGCAAACTTGTCCAATATCAGCCTTGTCTCAGATCTGCTGATGATTGGATCACCTGCCCTTACACTGCTCTCTGTCTGAATTCACTCATGGCGGTTCTTGTCTACATTGAGCTTCTAGCAGGTTGGATGCTGTATTTCTTGTATACTTAAGCGTTTCCACTGGCCGTCACCGCTACAAAGGGCTGAAGTTGAGCTTTGAACTTATGTCAATATCCTGAACTCGTTCGCCGAAGGAATCGCCCTTTTTCATCTGAATCCGCATTCCGGGATCCTGTATCTGGGGTGACTTAGATGCGGCGCCAATGACTTGACGGACAAAATCTTAGAAAGGAAAAATATATATTCAAGGAAAGTGTTCACCCTTGTATGTGCTTACTTGTAGCATGGAGGTACCGTACCGACGTCATCTTGCATTGGGCCGCCTTGCAATTGGCGGTGCCTTGCGAATGTAATCGTATCCTCATGCATTGTGATTGCGTGCTTCTTCAATTGCGAATGGTGCGATTCCTGCGGTGTTCGAGTCTCTCAGCTGCCTTGCGGCTTGCCACGGACGAAAGAAGAAATTTTATGTACGTGCTAAAATATGAGTTCATCTTTTTGCAACCCCATGACCAGTTCTATAGCTTTGCAATGGCCTTTGCTTCTGCCTTCTTTTTTATGGCAGAAGTTTCGCCAATGGCTTACTGAGCCTGATGCATCATGCATATGTGGAAGCAATCTCATAGCCCTTATTCCGAGCTATTTTAGGTTTATACAGCGTTTAGCCTGACCTCTTTGCCCTTTCAAAATCAAAGCTCTTGGCTGTCTCCCTGGGCCTTTCTAACGAATCGAGTCCTGAATCTAATTGCGCCAAAAGCCAAAATCATAGTACCGTTACGTCAAGGAGGCGATTCTTGAGATGCCCATGAATGAAGTAGGCAGTACTGCCGACTTTCCAGCTGGGATTGGCTGACAGTCGCGTCTGCACAATCGCGCAATTTCGACAAAGAAACCCGAATGCTCCGCTAATGGTGAACAACCAGGTACCAAAGGGCCAAAAGTAAGCACAGTATATTTTATTACGCTTCAAATACTTGGAGTGGAGCTCTCGGCGGAAGCTGAGTTCTATTCCGGCAACATCTTGATTTTACACCGACATTATGGAGATGGATGAACATTTGGATGTTTGCAACGGACAAACTGACTTACCTAGGTCAATTTTTTCCAGGGTATGCCGGTGTGGTTTCTCAATGGATGCCCACAGTTGTCCGTAATGTCGCCCAATCTGATCTGGCCCCAGGCGGCCGACCTCGAGCGTAGGGAGGCCGCACAAAGAAGTGGTTGTAATCCTATATCTAAATCTGCATATTTCACTGGACAAGCGTCGCCACTCTCCGCCGACGACCCTCTCGGTAAACTTGAA
Organism: Arthromyces matolae; assembly: GCA_018855395.1. Taxonomy (NCBI): domain Eukaryota; kingdom Fungi; phylum Basidiomycota; class Agaricomycetes; order Agaricales; family Lyophyllaceae; genus Arthromyces; species Arthromyces matolae. The sequence goes on from JABAJW010017920.1 coordinate 43,000, forward strand.
ACTGATGATATCGACCTGAGGCGACAACTTTACGCGTGCAACTGCCAGACTCCCGCTTAGATTGTAAGATTTACGAGTGCCTCCTCTGCATAATCAAGTCTCCGATATCATATCTTACCATCAAAAGGGCTGTAGTTAGATTCTCCTGAGCAACTATTTCCCGAATGAATATAGAATAATGCCAACGCGACAACACCAACAGATCACTGGCAAGCATCTGGAAAAATCTTACACCTTTTCAGGCTGGATAACGAAAGCCTCCTTATTATACCTCCTCATACTCACAACATTCTCGTTGCCAGCAGTTTCGACTTCCGCTATGCTTGCCACTAGCGGTTATAATTTACTTTTGATCTACTTACTAGTACAGTTAATGCAACGGGTAAATTGAAACATACAATCGTTCTGTGAGTAAGTCTATACTGCCACAGATTCTTTACTTGCCCCGGAACATATTTCATCCCGAGTCAGAGTCAAATGAGGAACAACCCCGCGGTTCTTCTAGAACGCGTGTAAAGGCCGCATGGGTGCACATTATACTAATTTACAGGGAATCAAGATTTACTTGTGCTCATATGTAAGTGTCGAACATGAATGGATCATCTCCCAAGTGCATTATTAGCGTATATGCCACGTTGTGTATAAGAAGTTCGCTGTATGACATCTTTCCTTTTGTCTTATCGTGATGGCGGCGGGAGTTATGCACGCTAATCCTAACGGCCTGATTTCCAACCGAATCGGTGGCGCTATGAAAAACAATGTTCGAGGTGGTCAAGGGTGATAATGGAGATGGTCCATTTCGTAAAACCACCGGTATGCTTTCGGGTAAGCAGCTTACCCCTTGTCAATCAACACAATGAGGTTATGGAAGGTATCGCGAGAAAGGACTCAAATCCGACGAACCATTATTGAGAGCTCTGAGGGGTATTCCCACCTCTTGTCACACGTCGTTGACCGCTTTTATTTTCGACGTTCGAGTCCTATACCATTAAGACCATCTGGTCTTCACTTTTTCTCACCTATCTTTTTCGGTGCACCCGGCTTGTGTATATGTGTTCTGTTTACGGTATCTATTAATTGTAAAACCTTGTCATCGATATTCTTGATTTGCTGCCGATGTTTTTGCCACATTGTCTAGATCGGCCTCACAACGCGAATCTCAAAGAATTAATCTCCATAAAGAGGGTTGCCGGATTCAATCCGTACAAAAGGGCACCAATTCTGGCGTATAGAAAAACGGCTCTCTTACTACTTTTCTGAATCTTGACTCTGTTGCAATGTCTTCCAACACTATCAGCCTTCCATCTCCAGGAAACTATGCCGGCGCGCTTCACAATTGTACATCCATTTTTTCTAGCGAGTAAATTTTTACTAACCAAGATTTCAGACATGCAAGAGAGAAAGCAGATAAACCTCCTCAGTTGGGTTGAGATCCCTGTCATAGGGAATCCCACTCAGTGGACCGTCCATTGCAAAAGTTTGTGGCTTGTTACCTTTTTCCTGTTTAAAATTTACTTTTTACTCCAGTCAATGGTGAGATAAAGGGCACAGGTGTGGCATTGCAAAAGGCAGCGGCGAAACAAGCAGCGGCAAAGCAAGCTTGTGAGGTCAGTCGTCTCCACATGAGTTTTGCATGCATCGCCTACTAAGCACATTGTAGGCAATAATGGCGGAGTCTCAGTAGTCTGTAGATGTCAGGTGAGGATAAATTTTCCTGGTTGATCAGGGCTGCCTCAGCTTCCTTCTCAGTGATACAGAGTACGCCACCTCCGAGTCGTCCGAGTCGGTTCAACATGCTATGATTAAATACCTCTGCTGCCCTGCTATAACGGCGATTTATACCGTTATAGTTAATCCTTGACTGTATTGAAATATATTCACGAATTCTACGGTTTCGTCGCAAGATAGGTATGATATGTGTGCGGTAAATCTTAATATGGTCGTACGGGATTTTGGTTCCGGCTAAATGTCATCATTATTAAATGATTATCGGTCCCATCAGCGCATCACTCGGCATTTGGTGGCGAAGATCTTCGCGGAGTCTCATTGTTGGTTTCCCACCACGATAATGCAACCTTCCAAAGAGAAGCCTGCAGACCTCAACCCGAGCCCTCTGGCTCTGGCCCCATTTCCACCTCCCAAAAAGCACAATAGTTTAAAGCGCACAATCGGGGTTTTCCTTGGCTTTATTGCTTTTAGCTTCTATGTTTGGTCCTGCCTGCACAGTTCTGTCATGGAGAAAAGTATATTTGACATGAATGACTTTACTCCCTCTCAGTGCGCACAGGCGGATGTCCGTACACCAGTGAAGAATGGTGACCTATGGGATTCGTTGTCTTCAACAATCGGTACAAATGCATTCAGGAGCAAGGCGGTGGAATGGATTGCTGGAGCTGTCCGTGTTCCGTGAGTTGCATAATACCTGCTGACGTACACGCCTTGAGATTCTCATTCCAACTCTAGGACTGAATCTTACGATGACATGGGGCCTGTTGGAGAGGACCCCAGATGGAACGCGTTTGGTCCTTTCCACGATTACCTCCTTGAGGCTTTCCCATTGGTGTGAGAATCTTTCATGTCTAATTTCCATCTGAATGGCCATTGAATCTATCTAGCCACTCTTCACTCTCTCTCCAGAAGATCAATACCTATGGTCTTATCTTTACCTGGAGAGGTTCCGACTCGTCCATCAAACCCCTCGTTCTAATGGGCCATCAAGGTAGGGTTGATTACCTGCATATTTTTGATCCAAAATTGTTAAAAACTTTAGATGTTGTACCCGTCAATCCCGAAACTGTAGACGAGTGGACACATCCACCCTACTCAGGTTACTTCGATGGTAAATATTGTTGGTCAATTACTGTCATCTTAATGATACCTAGGCTTCTCTAGGGACAAATGTTTGGGGTCGAGGAAGCTCTGACGATAAAAGTGGTCTAATTGGTGCACTGTCAGCTTTAGCACTCAACGTAAACAAGTAGCGCGGGTTTGACCTTTTCGTTTCCAGCGCCAGTGTAGAGATGCTGATCAAGAGCGGATTCAAACCGACACGTACGTTGGTACTATCATTTGGATTTGACGAAGAGATCAGTGGACCTCGGGTATGTAAAGTTTATTTTCATCGTTGCCTCCACCTTATCAGGTATTATGCAGGGCGCTGGTAACTTAGCTAAGATCCTTTACGACACTTATGGCAAAGATGGGGTAGCATATATCGTAGATGAAGGCGGTGCGTATAGAACCCTTAATCTGGTCCTCTGAACGCGACTGAGGCTTTTTGCAGTTGGTTATGCAGAGATTGGTGGCACTATTTTTGCTACCCCCGGCATTGCCGAGAAAGGATATGTCGATGTTCGTGTCGAAGTCACGTCACCTGGTGGACATTCGAGTGTGCCACCCAAACACACTGTGAGTATTCAAGTTGATGCCCTTGATTACATGAACGTGCTCAAACAACACATTAGAGCATTGGCATTCTTTCTTCACTTCTCGTCGAATATGAAAAGAACCCGTACAAAGTGAAATTAGTATGAAAGTTTCTTTCAATGCAGGATTGAATATGACGGCGCCTTACAGACTCGAAAAGTTCCGCTATATAGCACGCTTCAATGTGCCGCTAAATATGCCAAGGATTTAGACAAGGATTTTCGTAAAACTATCAAACGTGCGGCCAAGTCTAATAGGTATTTGCGAAAGCTTGAGGCCTTCATCGCGAAGGACAGACTTTACGCAAGCCTGGTTGGAACGACACAGGCCATTGATGTCATCGAGGGCGGAGTCAAGGCCAATGCACTTCCTGAGAGAGCCTTCGCTGTTGTTAACCACCGTATTTCAGTCATCAGGTCAGCCAGCTCCACTTCTCGATTTATCAAAATTGACTATGAGTAGTTCGGTCGCTGAAGTGCAAGCACATAACGCTGATCTTCTTGCGGAACTTGCGCAGAAGTTCAATCTCACATACAAGGCATTTGGCCAACAGATCTCTGCAGAGGGGGCGCCCAACGATGGATCACTGACACTAAGTGACGCCTATGGTACCTCTTTAGAACCTGCACCTGTTACCCCCACGTCTTTGGATGCTATCCCCTGGAATATACTTTCGGGAACCATCAAGGCGGCGTACAATTCTCATCGCTCTCTCACAGAGAAGAACGAGATCATCGTTGGCCCTGGAATGATGTCTGGAAATACTGGCGAGTTATCCTTAACCTTTTGACATCATACCACTCACTATACGGAATAGATACTCGCTATTACTGGGACTTGACGAAGCATATTTTCCGTTATAGCCATCTTAACGCTGGGGTGGGTGGAAATCCATTGGGAAACGGCATACATACCGTGAATGAGCGTGCGTGATTCAAGTTGTGTGACAGAGTGGTCACTGATATGACATTTAGACCTGGAGATTGACTCCTTTGTGGAAATGATTCGCTTCTTTGTGACGCTCATCCTTAACACCGACGAGGCTTCCAATCTCTGATATGTCATTGACGAGCTTAGATATCTTCTTACTTCCAATCGCCATGATATCAGATACCGAAATTAGTGATTATCATACATTAGAAGTGCCATAAAGGATCGACCCAGAATTTGTGCAGTTTAGCGTTTGGTCCAAGGGTCATTATGGAGGGATTCTAGTCTTTCATGGATTGAACGTAGGAAGTCGGCCAAAGCTGACGCACTCATGCTAAGAAAAGGATATCTTGAAGTCAGTTAAATGATGGGTCTGCTATAGGATAAATGATGCGATCACGTTATAAAACTCTCACTTGTTCACTCACCATGCCTCGAGGAATACCCAACGCCAAAAGGGACGACACTGGTTTTCGCTACACGACATTCAATGTACCTCTCGTGTACGCGTATCTCTTTATTTATATCCTGCATCCCTAATTGGAAAATGTCGGGATTGCTAGGGCAAACCCAAAGCATATGAACACAACATATCTCAAATCAGAATCACAGACGCTCTGGGCAAGAAATGCTAAAAGCAAGTCAAATGAAGAGACCTCAACGACACAGGATTCGAGGTCGGCTGCTCATGATTGTTTAGGTCCTAAGCCTATGATGTAACCTCTTAGTAGCGCAGGCGTGGCTCTCAAGTTATTGTCATTCATCCTGGTTCTCGCTCTATGCTCATAGGACGAGCCTCTGACGTGACTCCGACTAATGTTCATAATGTTGTTGCGCGCAAAACCAAGCCACCTGTATCAGAATTCGCCAGAATAGAAGCTATTACGCGGCCGCAGAAACGAACTTCAGATACAGATGCCAACAGTGCGGAAAAAGACACTGTAAAGCAGCATCTCCATTTATCTACCACGAAATGCTCACATTGTTGCTCAAGTTTGACGAAAAGATTGCCGCCGTCACTGTCTCTCTTCGTGATCGAATGAAGTTCTACAAGCTGCGTGTAACACACAACTCGACTGCCATCGCTACTACTTTCAATGAGCAGTTCAAACCGGAGATCATTGCCGAATATAATGACCCTTTTCGTGTAGAGTGGACAGAAAAAGTGTCTAACGAGGAAACTTATCACGGAGAAAAGGCACGTATCCTTGGACACCTGCTTGCAGCTTAAGCTCTGAACACCGTCACTGCGCCCTCCAGGCCCTACAAATAGCCGACCCTCAAGCTGCTGGCTATACGTTACGATATCCCATCTACGCTGCAAACTTCAACATACGTGACTACCCTTCGATGCAAGCTATATCGAGCGATCTGGAGTTTATTTTGCGAACGACCTTGAAAGAAAAACTACAGTTGAATCCCAAAGATTTCAAGGTATGCTCAGTGCTATCTTTTCTACTGATTTGTTGATATACATTCGGCAAGGATTACTCGGTTATTCTTGTCATACCTGATAATTATGATCGAACATACGTTCGGGAGTTCGTGAATCTGATACTTGTCACCATGGGATTTAAGCAAATATGTGCCCAACAAGTAGACACGCTGTCCACGCATCTTGTTTTCTTAGTCTTGATATTTTGAACAGGAATCCCTTGCCGCCACCTATGGCGCCGGCATCTCCAATGCATGTGTCGTCAATATTGGGGCTACTCTCACAAGCGTTGCTTGTGTCGATGAGGGTATGGTTTTGGCGGACACACGGTATTTCGTTCCTTCATTCTTAGATATTCGGGAATAACTTAGAATGTCTAGAATGTCGTTGAGAATCGGAGGAGACGATATTACTGAATTCTTATATGTTCTTTTGAAGAGAATAGCCTTTCCATATCGTGACTTGGACCTCAATCGCGCGTATGATTGGAAGGTCATGGAAGATCTCAAGAAACGAATCTGCACTTTGTCAGAGGTAAGATCGGTTTTAATCGAGAGGAGTGTGTTCTGATCAGATATCGCCAGGCTGACGTCGCTCTCAACCTGTACGATTTTGTTGTGAGAAGGCCAGATCGTCCTACAGAGAAGTATGGCCTACGTGCCTACGATGAAATCATTTTGGCTCCGATGGTAATGTCTGCCTGTGCAACTACTATCATCTGAACATTAAGATGATTTTTAGTGTTTGTTCGAGCCTCGCGTCATCGAGTTTGAGAAGAAGCGTGTCTGTCTCGAACACCCTTCGAACCTTGTTACAGAAGAGATCGTTGAACACCAAACTGACCGCGTCGTAAGTACTGTGGTTGAATGAATCGCCTTCTTCCTTGATTACTATTGCTGCAACAGACCAGCGCCATGTTGATTTCGACACAGCATTTGATGCCTGCCACCATCTCTCCCGATTCACCATCTAAGAGTCTAGTAGCAGGCAGTACCTCTCTTGCAGGTCAATCTTTATTTGCTCGGAATGACATTGCGTTGTACCAACTTTCCTGACCCAGATACCAATACGCCTGTAGAGCAAGCTGACCCGCAAGCTATGACAGTAGATGAACCAGAACCGTTACCTGCGGTCCCGATGGATGGGGCGGATATCTCGGACGGCCATGACAGTAAAATGCCAACACCATCAAATCAAACCCCAAACCCAGGGTCTGGCGTGAATAATGCGGGTCCGAATCAGGTGCCCCCATCGCCTGCTGAAGATGTCTCAATCGACGTCATGTTTGAGGCGAGCAAGCTTCCGCTCGACGTCGCGATTTTCAACAGTGCGCGGGCGGCAGGAGGCGACGAGAAGATTCGCAAATACTTACAAGCAGTTCTAGTTATTGGTGGCGTGGCACATACCCCTGGCATGCGGCATGCCCTTGAGAGCAGGTTGGTGCTGTAATTTATGGCATCCTTCGCGGGAGTGACTGGTCATCAAAATTCTAGACTACAGGCGATTGCAACCCCATTGGTCCCAAATATGGAAAAAGTTCAAATCATACCTCCCCCAAAGGAAGTAGACCAGGTTGTCTTGGCCTGGAAGGGAGCCGCGGTACTTGGGAAAATGGATGGAGTATCTGACCTCTGGATAACCCAAGCAGATTGGGTAATTATATGTTTACGTCGTCCTGGTTTGCGCGGTGTCTGAACTGAACACTAGGACATTTTGGGCATGCGAGCCTTGAAAGAACGTTGTTTCTATCTATAACACTATAAACATGGAGTATTCCAATGTACTTCTGGTTTGTAAGAAATAGCTATTCGAAGCGCCTTACATGGGGTGGCGTTGCTTCTTTGCCAGGTTGCCTTCAAGCAGCACTGTAAATTAAATGCAGAGATGATTTGATTGATTCTACATACAAGTACATATAGATGTTAGATGCAAAATGAAAGATGTGGGGGGCGGTACAATGTAGATGAACAGAGTGAAGGGATATACAGTGGGTATGCATTGATTGAGGAGCATCCATGGAACTAATCGGTGTTCACCAAACAGTCACACATTAGGAAGTTTGCAGATGGTGGCGTAGCATACGATATGCAGCGGATGGGGATTGGATCGGACGAGACGTCGATTGGAGGGAGCACGAGAAGTCATGCATAAAGGGGGGCGGGGCGGTCCTGGAATGCAGAGATGAAGAAGAGCAGAGCGGTCCAAGTAAAATCTTCTTGTGAAAACCAGAAGTATTGCAGGTGTAAAACACGATGATGATTACACGCCAAGTCTTTGCTTTACTTCACGGAAGTCTTGGGAGTTGAGGGTTGTCCAATCCCTCGCTACACGATTCATTTCTTGTTTGCCTTCGCTGATGAGAAGCAATAATTAATGTTAGGTGGGGTGGCGGGGATGAGCCGACTTGCCTGTCCCTTTTCAGCCATTCCATTCGCATAAATCCACCCTCCCTCCAGCCAGCCACATCCGTACTTTGGTCTATCTTCTCCTCTACCTCCTTCGATGCTTCTTTCTTCCGAATGCAACTTGCCAGTGTGGGCCCCCAAGCGCCCTCGCTGTCCTCCCTCTTGACAACCAACACCTCAGATGGGGCGCAGCGGAGTTTCTCGATGAGTGAATGGCACACAGTGGAAACGATGCGGTTCGGAACAAAGGGGAAAGTGGTATCGGAACGGGGAGTGCGATCAGGTGTAATAACGAGTAAGCTGCGGCACATTGGACAGTCTACAGATTCATGCCATGCACCACAGTGGTTATGCAAGCGAGAAAAGAACCATTTGAGAATACAGAGTGCACAGAATGTGTGGCCACACTGGCCCGGATTTAGTGTGTACGGGTGAGCTAAGATTTCACAGCATCTTTGGATTTCTCAGGTAGATGCAGGAAGATAGATGAATTGAGACCCACAATGCACATGTGAAATGTTCCTCGAGTTGTACCAGGTACGCTTCTGCCTCTCGTTCAGCAACTTGAGAAAGCAAATTCGAGACTTCAGCCTCCCTCTTTGCAAGTTGAAGAACTCTTTCATCTAACTCGGCTATTCTGTTTTTGCAATCGAGCTCATTTTTCTGCAACATCTTCTCTCGTCTTATAAGTTCTGCGGGAGTGATGCGCTGAGACCTTCGAAGTTCCAAGGATGTCGGAGGCGGTTTTGCCAGTGGTTCATCAGTTGACACGCATCGTCGAGATATTCCCTCAGCAACTGTCTTTTGATACTTTGGCCTGGCCGTTGCACTGGAGGCTGTCTGGGGTGGGGGAGTGACTTGACACAGGTTAGGAGGCGAACTTGTAATAAAGATCAAAGCACACACGCTGATTTTTGTTGAGTCGTGACGATCGACGGGTAGTGCGCATTGGCGCCGTAGGAGTTGTAGGGTTCTTTGGCATTTCTTGTCAACTTCAAGAACGTTGCCCGAAGAAAGTCTGACTCTAAAGACAACGGAAGGTGGCAATGACTGCCTTCGTTGTCATGTGACGCGCAATTATCGGATACCCGCTTGGGCGAGCCGCGACTTTGCACTTCTCAACCAGACCCTACATCACCTGGATACGTCAGCTGAGGCGAGATCGTCTTTTGACCCTCTACAGAAGTATTTGATATCAATCGGTCCCTCGATAACAGCTTACGCCACGAGCTTATATATGTATTCACTTTCAGCTCTAGGGACGCATCTAGTGTCTTTCAGCCATCCATATGACTACCGACGATCCTTCCTGCCAGCAAGGTTACTTGAGCTCATTCTCCCTTGGAAGTCTGTAGGTTTTATACTCGCAAACAAATTGAAAACAGTCGCCGTGATCTCATCTGAGCCTTGAGGAACGATGGGCCTTTCTTTGTACACGAGAAGCACACGCAACTTGTAATTGACTATGATCTGCGTCTCCCTCGGAAAAGTTGTTGAACGTGTTAAACTTGCAAGAGGGGCGGGACTCGATCACAAAACAATTATAACTCCGTGCTTGCATGTGCGCATGCATATGTTTGAAACGGAGCATTGAGCCCATGTCAATGCATCTTTACAAACTTTTCAAAATGGACATTTTGCGTCCCTGCCCCTGATCGAGGGCTTTCACAACTTCTGCGTGACTGTCTAGTTCCAGCCTTACACTCTCGTGATATGTTGTTATCTGGAAATCTCCATCGGGCAACTTGGTGCTTTGGAGCTTCATATACTGGACTACCAAGTATGGCCATGGTACTTTTACGGCACTATGCCTTGTCGTGAAGGTCATCCGATGCGCCGCTCAGCTGTTCGCTTGCGGCTTTCCCTTGAATCCCTTCCAGCTTTTCAGATAATCGACAAGAAACGTACACCATGACGCAAAACCTGGGCGATGGGCTGGTTGAAGGTTCTGACATTGCCAGGTACTGAATGCACAGTCGCTTACCCCTTGCAAACCACACTGTACCTTTCTCTCACACCCTTCACGACTCCATCGCACCTGGTCATTAAGTATCTCACTGGTCGAGATCTTGACTGAACTTACGGACAAGCGCCAAATTGCCATCCTTGGTTTGTCGACAATGAATTCATGGCCCCCGCGCAACGGGATACCACGGGCTGGCGAAAAACTGGAAAAGACATTCACAACCTGTATAGTGAATAGAAACCCACCACCTCTGCGTACGACAACTGACTCAAAAATTTTCTTCGACTTTAACCGCAATCACCGTAGGCAAGTTACTGTATTGTGGCCTTATCTTTGTACAAAGCTCAAGTGCCGTCGGAACAAGTATCAGCTGATGTCTACGCCAACACTGGGGCGTTATATACGCAAATACCTTGTGAGTACATACTGTGTTGATATTTCTACCCAAATCAAGCCATCTACCCTACACGTTAATGGCTCCGCATTGACATTCAACAAGACAAACCCTTCTGGGGTTCCAGAGGCTGTCACTTGTCGTCCTTTGCTGACCTAGGGATCGCTGGCATCTTGTTGCAATATATATATATTGTCCATGAACGTTGCTCATGAGCGCGGTTCGAGGTGTAATCGGTTTGCCCTCAGGCCAAGGGTTTGTCATTCTCATCTGGTCCGTTCTACCGTCTTATGCAACCCATCTTAAAGCCTCTTTCCTTCCCCGGTAGCCAGGATCGATTCCGGGTGTCAAAAGTCACACTTCTATCATCGCCCAGGTAGACCATCCCGCGATGCTTGCCGTATAATTTGCTTCCATTCGCTTCTCGTCCCACTCTGTGCCCTCGGGGCGGGGAAATGAATGGGGTTATAAAAAAAAACTTCTTTGGTTTACGCGGGTGTAGGATTTGTTGCGAATTCGACGGCAGTCATCTCATCACTTGTAACTTGTGGGTTTTTGTCAAGTCTTGAGCTTAGCTACCTAGATGTATATTTAAATGTAGGTAAGAGTCAGGTCGGGGTGGCGTGAATTAAAACCCACAACAACGGTGCCACGTCTAGGTTCTGTCATGCGGCCGCGCAGTGACGAGTTTTGCTCTACTACCTCCATCGGATTGTAAGGGAAGCAAGGTATCGGAAGAGTTTGATCCTCCAACAATCCGGTCCGTCAAGAAGCGTCGATCGCCACGTTTTGAGTTTTGTTGGTCCACCAATCAGGCGAACCAGCTCATCATCGCGATTGTGAAGCGCCGAGTTTGCTTTCTTCTGAACTTCGTGGTACTTGGACTACAAGTTTCGCAGCTGCCTTATACTTACAACCTTTGAATGGCGAATGAAGTGAGGCGAAAAAGTGTTTTCGAGGACCTGACAAGTATCGCTTGATATTAAGCCCCTCTTTTGTATTACTCAATTGAAGGGCGTAGATTGGCCGCGGACCCCCAAAGCGGTGTATTCAATATATAAACGTTTGCTGGTGTGGGGTGGCGCCTTGTGAGAGGGTAGGTTGAGGGATAAGCGACAAAAAATGATGTACGTTATGCCAACAACCAGGACCTTCTTTTTTTGATGAACGTCGACACTCCTATTGATAAATTCGCCACAGTGGTGGCGAGCAAGGACTCCGGTATAGACGGGGATGAAGTTGATGAGGGATATGTGTACGTTGAAGGAATACTTACGGTGAAGGAGTACTCAGAACCCGAAAAAAGGATTATTTGGGAGTTTGCCGTTTGTATCGCTGTTGCAAACCAGCGTGGACCTGGGTTGAAAAGTGAGTACTATATCTGAAATCTTGCAGGGTCGCATGATGCTTCTGGAAATTCTAGAAAAAGAATGGATATGATGTATTGATTCCATGATTGTTCGGACGACCCTAACGCGTCTCTAGTAATTTGACAAACACGGTCACGTCACACCCAACAAGATCTCGATTCGACATAAGCGGAACCATCTTCAAAACTGAACTTTGACAAGAACCTTTTAATCCTCAGCGGTGCCGTGCTTAAGGGTACTTGCAAGTCAAAATCACTGCGCTTCCTCCCCCTTCAGACCGCTTTCAAAGTCGTCTTCTCGTCCTCTCACATGCTTCTACATAATAACCCTCCAACCCTCCTCATCCCAAAATTTATCCCTGATTGCTCTCACTCAAATTTCGCTTCTCCAAAGCCTCTTCATCCTGCTTCTTTTTCCTCTTCTTATCCTCTCAGTATTTCTCCAGTTAACCCTGACTCACCCGCGACTGTGGAAGAAGACGATATAACTTCCCCTCAGTCTCCACATTCTCGTTCTGGTAGCTTCAACTATGCTGAGAGGTCTTCTGCCTCTTTTGATTCACCAATTTCTCCTCCAGACATGTACGATTCCAATTTACATTCTCATTCGTACCCTTCCGGCCCGCAGTCTTTCCAATCACACTCGAACTCATCTCAGCCGAACTATGAATTTGTTGCTGCTGATCCCACAATAAGAACCTCTCAATTTGGCCGATCCTTTCCCTCTGAGTCTCCCTCACCCGTCGACCCTCATTCGTCCTCCTATCCCAGCGCCACCCATCCTCTCCCAGACAGGCGTGCCTCCCAGCCCTCCTACCTTCCCCACGATCGCTACGATACCTCTACCGACATCGACTCGGATCGTTATACTCGTAATATCGCTTCTGAGAAGTATCCTCAAGGCAATAACTCTAATTTCCAGGCTACCTCTCTTGATCAACGGCGTATGTCAGAACCAGCCATTCTTGCTCCCCTTAATACATACAGCGCTACCCCTTCTCACCGTGTCCATTCCCAATCTAATTTTCCCCCCTCTTCCCTCACAGTTCCTCGGTCTTCTGCATACGTCCCCTCTCTCCAGCGAGGTGCAAGCATGGGAAATCTACGAGACCTCCGTCTAGCTCACCTTGATTATTCTACCCAGTACCCGGGCTGGAAAGACAGCCATCACCAACGCTCTCATCACTTGGGAAGCTATCACGGGGATGATGGATTTGACGCTCCAATCTCGCCACTACAGCCAGACTTCAGTGGAGGCTTGGGACCACGTGTGCAGTATTCTCCCACCGCGGACAATCTATATGGTGCATCCCCTCCAGGGACAGGAACGTCTACCTCATCCCTTGGACCTCTCAGCCCTACGGCGGATTCATTCGCCCATAAGGACGATCCCAACAGCAGGGACAACAACAGTAAAACATATTCGTTCGTGGCATTGCCTGGTAATACCGTAAAGAAGCGTCCTCGCCGCCGATACGACGAGATCGAGCGCCTATACCAATGCTCTTGGCCAGACTGCAACAAGGCATACGGAACGCTCAACCATCTTAACGCTCATGTCACTATGCAAAAGCATGGCGTAAAGCGTCAGCCAAGCGGTACGGTTTCCGGCGTCGAATTAGTTGGACTATGCTAATGCAATTATCTTTCTACTCAGAGTTTAAAGAGCTACGCAAGCAGTGGCGCAAAGCAAAAAAATCCGCTTCACCGGGTCCTGTACGACGAAATAGCGTTAACTTGCGCCACGAGGGCCAGGAATATAACACACGTCGGTTCTCATCTCAAAGCGAGTCCAGTGTCTCGTCGTACAGTCGCCAGCCCTCTTTCAGCTCATCCTCTGGCCTTCCGTCATCGGCACCGTCCATACTTGCCGATCCAATCGACAGAATGTCGCTCTCAATAGACGAGCGTGACGAGCACTTTGCCATCTATGGAACTCATGGACGGCAGCGTTACGCTGGTAGCGCTCAGTGGCAGGGATCTTCACGACCCAACCCGCAACAATCTTATCTATCGTCTTCGTTGCCCAGCCAGTCCTCTGCTACGGGATTTCCCCTAGACAATAATATGCAGCGCTCGCGCTCGCAATCATCGATCGAGCTGTCTATAGGAAGACTACCTCCGGATAGCACTTTGTTGACCCCTCTGCCCGGATATCAGCCCTCTTTGTTGCCGCCTTTGCATGAGAGCGACTCAAGAGATATTTCATATCCCCCCGCTAATAATTACGGGATATTCGATAATGTCCGCGACGGAAGGCCTCAGAGTGGGCATGGAAGCCTCGCGGACAACTAGAAAAGGTCCCTCTCTCTGTTGATCATGCCCGCATGGCCTCCAATGGGAAGCGTGATTTCTGTCAACTTTTAGTCGTTGATTTTTCCCCTTCTAATATCCCCCTATCCGATGTCTTGATTGTTTTGCGCGGCCTTCTTCCTTGCTTTCTATACCACATTCTTGCTGTTCACTCATTCGTTCTTGCATAATATCTTGTTTCTGTGCCATAATACTACGAATTTCTCTCATATAGTTTCAACATTTTCACTTGTTGGCCGCCAATTTACTGTATATTATGTTTTCGAAGGTTTTTGTCTTGCACTGCTCTTTACATTACTATACCATGCACTAACTTCCCCTCTAGTCAGATGTACATTATCTCAAGTATACATGCAACTTAGTATTATGGGTTCTTTGTTCCATCCCATTGGCAATACTTTTATAGCGACACCTACCTATCTTTATTCCCCCTCAACATGATTTTGCAGATTTAAACAGAAGTTTCGAATTATTAATATTATTTCTCCACGAATCATCTTCCTCTTTCCGGGGTTACGTTACAAGGCCTGTTTCCGAGCAGTCTGTTCCCATAAGAAGACTTCCGTTAAACTTTGACAGAACTTCTTGGTATTCTGACGATAAAAAAAACCTGGTCTTTCAAACTGCCTTCAACGGCGCCATCGCGTTGATACATGGCCTGGCATGGGTCTCCGAAAAAAGAAGTTATTCGCAATGTCAATGATTCGAAGGATCGTTTGACATAAAAGGATTAATACGGTCACGTAAGATCCATGAGGTAGTGCATATTCATCGAGGTTTTGAACGAACTTGCCAAATTTCGGAGGCTTCGAGAGCTTTTTCCCTCGGTCTGCGTACCCTGATATTGGGCGCTTGTTAATTGTTGACCTCATGCCCAAGGGTATGAGTCAGCTGGTATGTAGCGTTACAATGAAATACGGTTTTACTTTGACCCCAGGAGGAACATGAATACATGGCTGTCAGTCTATATTATCACGGGTTATGGTCTTTTGTGGTACGAGGTAATCATCTCGTACTGTCATTAGGGTGAAAAAGCTTTCATTGATCTGATGGGAGGTGTCGCCTAAGCGTCGCCATGGCCCATGGCCCAAAGGTGGGGACGTGCTGATTGGAAGTCGGGATCTCCAGTTGTCAAATCGTTTGTTGGAGGGAGGGGGTTGTGGGGACCTGGTTGAATAAGATTTAAATACTTACTTGGAAGGGCCGATTTCAGAGGTGGACTTCAGTGCCGAATAATGAAAAAGCATCAGATGATCGATTGACTGGTTTGTCCACCGGCAGTCCACCGGTTTGTCAATCATTTTTGGCCACAGCGGTGTGAGATCATCAACAGCACCAGACATGACCTGCGGCGTAAAAGTATACCTGTCTACTATGAGCAAGCGAGAAAGCCACAGAACGTGTCGGTCACTATCGGTTTGCGGGAGATTGCGACGACGGCGTTTACATGTAGATACAACAAGCAACTGAAATGAAGCCAGCCTCCGTTGGGATTGAAGCCCACTTCAGTTCAGGTGAGTATGTACTTCTGTCTGTCAAAAAATCAGACAGAATCTGCTGACCCATTTTGAGAGTGGGCCAACTGGTTTGATGACACATGCACGTGCACAGGGTTTGTGGCGTATCAGCACGTGCCGTGATGACGTCAATCTCGCTCCCGCAGTTCAACTCCTTGGACACATCTACTACCATCTCCACCATCTCAATCATCGACATCCATCACATCATGTTGCTAAATGAGTTGCCTATTGAAATCCTTCTCGATAGTGTTCTCCAATCTATGGCTATTCCAGACATCCTCAACCTAGGATGCACAAATAAGGTCAGAATTACATCCTCCGACGAGTACGGAGAAACCCTTTGACATTAATAAAGTTCTTTGCATCTCTCTCATCGGACGACACTTTCTGGCGCCGACGCCTTCAAGCTGATTACAACTTCTCTGGCGCCGGAACGGCTCGAACCACAGGATGGAAGTTTATTTATCGCGGATTGTTCAATCCTAGAGGTACTGTACCATTCATGTGGCAATCCATCGGATTTCTGTTTGACAGTCATCGTCCACTTCACCGAAGTATACGTATGGGGGTGAGGACTAATGTTACGCTCGTCTTTCGAAATCCTCACTTCTTCTGAGGACAGAGAGAAGGCTCAAGGTCGACTGGGGTTATCGAATTTTCCGAGGACAGGTATGCGAGATGGTGGTGTCCCGTTTCCAATTCAACTTCACATTCCTGGTGTCCGAGTTGTAAGTCTTGTCGCTGGCGGAATGTACGTCTTTTGGAAAGTCTCAGCAGCCACCCTCCTTCTGACTCGCTCTTTCAGGTCGTTTCATGCTCTCGATTCCGAAGGTCAAATCTTTGTTTGGGGTCTGTCCTACACCTCTTTGCACACTGAACGCACTGATTCATATACTGTAGGCGCCCTTAACGGAACTTCGCCATCCTTGCATAGTGATGGGTTTTCAGAACCAGGTCAGATTGCCAGAACACCGTTAAGGTTACAGATGCCTGCAGCGACAAGGAGTATCAGGTAAAAAAGAAGATCTTGTCGCGTGTTTTTTTCATAACTCCCTTTGTTCTTCAAAGTTGCGGTCGTTTACATGCTTCATCTATGGATGCCGAAGGCCAGATATGGACGTTCCCGAGTTGGGGTCGACCATTTAGGCTTGCGTCCGACATTTTTAACGACCCAGCTTCCAAACCCATGCAAATCGAGTGCGGGTGGCAATTTTCTTCCGTCCTCACGGTTTCCGGCGATGTCTTTATTTGGTGGCCATTTTCTGGGTCGACAGCAGAAACTATTGAGGTCATCAACACGCAGATGAATGAACAGGGAGACAAGAAAGCATCTCCGCAAGCAGACAATTCCATACCATGCGTCACTTGGGATCTAAACGAGAACCCCACACAGTTGCCTCTGATACCTTCTCTTCCGGAAATATCGGACGGTGAAAGTGAGGATAAACCTACACAGCTCATTCAGATTGCGGGTATGGATACACAAATCGTCGGATTGACTAACAAAGGTCATGTCCTCAAGTTCGGCAACTTGCAGTCGAAGGCAACCATATCTAATGGGCGCTGGGAATACGTAAGCATGACTTGATCCCGTTTGAAGTGAAATTTAAGAATCTCTCAGTTGCCGCAGTTCAGCAGCATCAAGAATTTAGTGTCACAATTTCACGACCTTGGGCCCAAATCCCCAGAGACCCTGAAGATAACACATGTTTGTCAACTGGTTTATCTGGATAGACCTAGCACTGATATTTCTCAGATTTCTGCCAATTTTAACAAATTTATCGCATACTCGACAGGTTTGAGTTCTGTTATACTGATCGGAGACACGGACACTACGCACGAATCTCAGCCTGAAATTATACCAGAGTTACAGAACAAGTCGATCATTTCAGTTGTTCTCGGAGACTATCACAATGCTGCCTTGACATCGACTGGGAAGGTTTTCACATGGGGTGCCTACTCTCGCGGAGCACTTGGTCTAGGAGACCCGACCGACTTGCCCCCCGGTGCGGCAGGCGGCTTTGAAACCGAGGCCCATAGAATTCGCGCTCTCGATGGTAGAATAATCGAACCCCCAGCTGTAGATACCCCCAGGGAGGTGAGATTCGACCATGGTGTCAAATCACCCAAGGATAGGTTCTGTTTTGCCATTGCAGCAGCTGGATGGCATACTGGTGCGCTCGTAATAGACTTGGAGGTTAGTGGCCTTGCCATTCTCTTCTTTTAGATATCTCTTATTCAACAGCATCAACGTGAAGCCTGGTGAGGAGGAGGAAGAGCTGCAGTTTGAACCTGAAGACAGGCCGCTCCCTCGACATATGTATGAGCAACAGCATACGCTGCCTGGACAGACTCCCCTTATTCCTGGGTTCCCTGGCATTAGAATCGGATTTGCTGGTCGAGGTGGCGCATTTGGGCGTGGTTCAGGACGTGGTAGAGGCTGAATACAAGTTGGTTTAAATGTGTTGGTGTGTAATATGGGTTCAGCTCAGTAAATGCAAATTGTGAACTAAACTAAAATATGTGGACAAAGTGGCGTCACAACCTTGTGATCGTCTCCAGACAATAGCCAGTGGCTACTTACCATGATATTCAACGTAAATAAATAAAAAGTGATCAGCAGGGGCCTGACCGGGAATTGAACCCGGGACCTCCTCGAAATGTGCCATAGCACCCTAACAAGGAATCATACTACTAGACCATCAGGCCACATGTTGTTCAATGAATCATGACAGAGATAATATGACAATGAGGTATTGAAAAAGTTTATTTAAAACGAGTCAAGATGTTGCGAAGTGGAACTGGCATGCGACTCCGTGGTGATCCTTCCGGAGTGGACTGACCGTAGGGACTGCCTCGTCTGAATGACATGTCGTTCATGGTCCAACGCAGTCCAGCTCTATTTGGAGTATTGACGTCCTTCTTGGCTTGATTTTCGTCCAGGCGGCCTAGCGGGCGACGTCCGAGTTGATTTGAGGCCTGTTTCCCAGATAGTGGCACAACAGCACTTTGCGGACGTATATGAGGTTGATCAATTTTTCGCATTTTGGACGGGGCAATCGCAGGAAAAGCTGAAGCGGGGCGATTAGCAGGAGATTTTCCGGTCTTCTTCTTGGTCTCTTGAACACCCTGTGACGCCGCGTCAACATCATTAGACTCCTTTGAAGGACGAGAATAGATGTGGGATCGAGAAGGGGCCTTTGGAGGCTGTGCGACATGTAAACCATTGGCTCCTGGTGTGATTGGCACATCACTCTCGGCACCGTTTCTTTCAGGCAGGGAAGCAAATCTAACGTTTTTGCAACTTTTGAGAATACCCCGAGGCGAAGGGGAAGTGTCACGGAGAGACGCGGTAGGGCTTGGAAGAGGTGGAAGCGGTATCGTGGGAACAGGACTGGGAGGAGGCTTTGCGGGACAGTGAGCGCGTGGGGCCAAAGACGCGCTTGGTATAGTCCCTGTCTTCGACAAATTGTTTGGCGAGATAAGAGGTTTGGACTGGAGTACTGGATGGGATTCTGCTTGACTGGATTGAAGATGCGTACCCTGGCTGTCGAACGAGTCTAAAAAAGAAACCGCAAAAGCCCAGTCATCACTATCGGAGTTGTTATTCTCCGAAGCAGCAGCAGCAAAACTGAGCTCAGACGATGTGATATCGAAAGTGTCAGAGTCATCCACTCGACGCTGAAAGTCGCATTGCATCCTGAGGTTAGAAACCATATGTTCTAAATCTAAGGAAGGACCAACGCCAGCTGCGACATTCTCGTACTTAGGAGAGTACGTAGATGGAGATCCTAAGAACGCAGTCGGAATGCCTGGATATGGATCATTTTCGACTTTTCGCGCAAGGGACAATGGTGGAAGTAAGCGCTTGCCTCGGCGAGCAGCAAGAGGAACCACCGATTCGTGCCGAGGTGTACTAGTAGCAGAAGCCTCGCAAAGGAGCGGGAACGAGGAATGGGAGTTTGATACAACCAAAGCAGGAGGAGGACCAAGTTTTTCCCTTTCCTTGTCCAAGGTCAAGGTGGAAGCGTCTAGATTAGCCAAGCTGTCTTTGAAATACGAATTGAGATCCTGCAGTTCGAGCATTATATCAACCATCTCCGGATTCATCGTCTCAGCAGGGACCTGGAGTGACCACCTCTTTCGTTCGCCGTCCGTTTGTAAAGTGATCTCACGCTCGAATACGAGCGCCTTGCGAAACTCCGAACCTGATTGCGACTTCCGTCGACCCTTTGTTCTAGTAGAAGAGATGGAGAGAGATGTGGATCTTCTGTATCCAGCTCGAGCAGCATCCAAATCTTGCTTGAAAGTATCCGGAGAGAATGCAGAACCAGATGGAATCCAGGGACGTTTTCTGACGGGTGGACCTCCATCCCAAGGTGTGTGACCAGGAGACAGACTTTGCAACGTGACAGTATACTAAAGAAGGATAAGCTGTTGTAGCTTTGTAGTAAGATACACGGCGACTTACGAGCCATTTGTCGAGACATAATGGCTCCAGCAGCATGCGTCCCATTCTCGGAGGGGTTGGGATTGACGTTGAGATTTTGAATTTATCAGGTTCCGTTATACCACGACCAAAGGGATGCAGCATACAGCGGTCGTCAAGGAGTAAGGGAGTACAATGAATGGGAGGTCGTTCTGGAAAGGGCGGCACGAACTCGTTGGAATCAGTGGACCAAACTGAGTCTAGACTCATAGATGAAGGCAGTTGAAACTGATCGGGATCGAGGATTTCAATGAAGTCAAACGAATTCGAGGAGCCTGTTGAATCCATGCTGGACGAGAGCAGAGATGAATCCAACATGGTGGGAGAGGATGACAGGGCTCAAGCTTTTTTGAGCGCCTTTTATGTACTCAAGCCTTAAGTGCGGCTGACATAGCAGAGAAAAGTGGATGGATAGGTGTAGTGATTATAGCCATAGGGGACAAAGTAAAAGGGGCTGAGAGTAACAGTTAGTTACCCAGTAAGTAGAGCAATGCACCAGCCCAAGGTACGTTACATAATCAGTCAAGTTTTCTCCTTCCCTCATCTCTGTCACAGTAAGTCCCGTCCTTTTTATCTCATTCACCGCGATGATACTTCATTATATATTTGCACGTCAGTCTGAACAACTCTGGATGTCCAATCTCGCTTTTTTTTCTGATCCTTCTCGTCTTTAATTCGAATAATATTCTGATTTGCATCTCCCAGTCATAGGTCCATAGCATTCCGCATCGAGCTCCAGCAGGTGAGAGTTATTCTTAGTCTCTCTTTGTGATGATTTCTCGACATTTGCACGTCAGTCGGAACGGGGTCATTCATTGGCCATCGTATAGGACGCTATCTACGCATTTCTGACCTTTTCTGTATCGTTTAATTGCGCATGAACGTCACTAATTTCGTTTTCTTTTGCGCCAGGATACTCCGATTTTACCTCTGCGTGCAATCGTGCTCCATCCTCCCCTCTACATTGTATCCTTGCCTACGTTAGCGTTAGCTCTTAATCACATTGCAGCCCGTTGAACAATGACATCTAACGGGGCACTCTCCACTTCAAATCCAGCTAGAACTGCGCTCGTTCCCACCAATAACGTGACAACTCTTGACGGAGTCACTACCGTCCGAGCCAGAATCGACCCAGCTTTGACTGTCGATGACGTGGTCAAACAACTGTGTCTTAATTTAAAGATAAAGGATCCCCCGGCCAATTTTGCATTGAGAGATGAGACTGACGAGCTGGTCACCAACGATAACTTGAGGAAAAAGATTAAGGGCAAAGTCAACCTCAAGTACGATGCTTTGCTCTTCTAAAAGTTGTTTTTCGAGTCTAATAAGTTGGCAGACTGGTCAATGCGCCATCTCGAGAAGCTAGAGAAACAGCATTCAAACTTAGCCAACGGAACGAGAGAAACCTCAAAATAACATTGTTCGCATTACAGAAGTTCATCCGCGTGCTTATATTCTATCATGCTACACTTTTGCATTTTCTGAGCGCACACTTAGGAAGAACAATTTGCACAAGAATTTATAAATCATGATGGCCTGCAAGAACTCGTGTCTGTGATCTACGATTCCAATGGAAATACGTTGGCTGTGAGTTGTGAAGCGACTTCTTTTTCGTCATGTCTCTGACTTACACTTAGTACGCATTAACCGCGATGCAAAATTTGATGGAGCTTGACTATGGCTGGACAACTCTCGACAATGAGTTCGTCTTCAAAGTTGTCCAAATTCTTGCTTCGCCAAATTCTCTAATCAATGTCTGCCGTCCTGCGACTGCGATTCTGAAGAAGCTGGTGGAAGCGGATCCAATGAATGCACCAGGGACTTTGGTGGGTTCAAGTAGAAGTCCGCCTTTGGTCCCGCCTGGTTCAGTGTACCGATACGGCTTCCAAGTCGTTTTTGAACAAATGCGTAAGGAGAAGAAGTTGCTAGAGACTGTTGTGAGTCGTTTAGGGAGCGCTGATACGGCCATGGCGCAGTATAGGTATGTCAAGCGTCTTTATCGAGACAAAGTCTGGCTTTAAACCGTTCTTCATGTTTACAGTATGATGCTGATCAATTCTTTGTTGACGCATGCGGATGACTTTTGGTGGGAAGAGTTTATTGAAGAGTTAGAGAGATTGAACGTTAGAAAGGCAGTCATTGTAAGTATTCAAGAATTTTTACATTCACAATCTCATCGTGTAATTGTAGCGACTTATGTCACTCCATATAATGGAGGATTTGACTTCTTGTATTCTCGACTTTCAAGCCAACATCGTTCGTGTTACATACCGCAAGAAAATCACACTTGTCGATCCAGAAACCGAAAGGTCTCACGCCACAGCCCTAGCTTACATCTGGGCGAGTTCTGGATTGGAGGAAGGAGTCGATGATCAAGGCGGCCTTCTGAAGTGGCGGCAGTTGGGTTTCGAGACCGAGGATATGGTTCAGGAGTTCAGTGAGGTCGGCGTCCTGGGACTAGACAGCCTAGTAAGTCATTCGTTATCTTCCTTGGTGTTGTTGTTTGACAGCCATTTAGAAAAAATTCGTAGAAACCGATCCAGATTTTCCCAAGGTATATGACTTCCTTGTTTCTACCTCCTCCTTTGACATGACATTTCTTTCCAGCTTATATTGGAACAGCTAAGTCGAAGTCCCGAACGCCGCTGTTCCATCGCCAAGGCTTCGAACGAAGTTGTGGAGCTCCTGTCCGACCATTGGGCTATATTCGCCCCTGGATGTCAGTAGTTGACCTCGTCTTGACATTCAAGTAGCTCATGCTTCCTCACAAATTCCCAGATTCGACATCCACTGCGTTCCAACCCTTTTTCCTCGACTTTTGCAAGGTTCATTCCCTCGCGACACGTTTCTTTTTACGTATGTGGACCGAGAGTGGTGCTGCGACTGAAGACTTCACGCGTGTTTCTGCGTTGGTGCGCAGCCAGTATGTGTTAGCCTCCTGCTATTGTTGCGTTCAGTTGCTAATGATACGTCAAGAATTAAAGCGGCCTTGCGAAGCGAAAACGTCCGCCCTTGGCATGAAGTTGAGCATGATTTCAACGAGCAAGAATATCGAGACGTTAGGGACCGCCAGATGAAGGAATTGGAGTTGGAAGACGATCTCCTCAGCAAAGTCCCTGTTCGGTAGGGTGCCTTTGTTCGTCTTGCATGCTAAGTTCCCCTCATACCCGTTATAGAAACTTAAGAAGCAAGCTCTACAAGGAATCTTATGAGTTCGTAAAACAACAACGAATTCAATGTCTTCTCCAGGGTGCATGGTTCGTTAACGCCCTGCCTCAGTCATCTCCTCGAGAACCTACTCGCCGTCCTGGCCGTCCCTGGCGGTTTATGCGTCTTGTAGGATCCTCTATCTTGTCTCGCATAATACTGAAGTTCAATCCCCAAATAGGACACTGGTTCAAAGTATCTTCATTACGTTGATTCTGCTGTGAAGTTTCCAGTTCGTAGTGGCCTCGAAGATCTGCCAGAGAGAATCGATGCTTCGATGATTAGTGAAATTGCTACAGGAACTTGTGCACCACCACCCAACATCCTCCGAGATGAGAATGGCCTTCCTCCAACATCTCCTCTTATTCCGTCACCCCTGTCCTTTTCGTTGCTCAGTGCGCATGATGGTTCTTTAGCTGATCTGATTGCTCCAGATCAGTCGCGATGGGCGGATTGGACTGACGGCCTTAACATGTTAAGAAGAGACGGGGGTCATGTTGCTTCTAAGGAGACAGCTAGCTTCGTGCAAGCCCTAACAGAGATCGGATTGAAGATCAAACTTTTGGGTAAGTCCCAACACCAAGTTGTAACGTGTACTTTTCTGACAATCCTTCGTACAGACCTTTCTGGCGAGAAAGTTGAGATACCCAGCGGTCTGGTTGCTGGACCACCTCCCACAAACACGGACTTTTTCTTCTCGGATTTGTTGTAGGATTATCGTTACCCATTCTTTGATTTCTTGGGCCAAGATTTTGCTTGTGGACAATAAATATTTTATATGTATTATCATCAAATGATGAGTGATATCAGTATGCGAAAAGATGCAGTTGATGCAGATTGTAACATATCATGCGTGTGGATGTGGTAAATGTGCGATGTGTCTGTGGCAGGTTTATGGTATGCTGGTGATTATCCAGGTAATGCAGAAAACAGGGGGTTGAACCCAAACGGGGGGTTGAACCCCGAATGTAACGGGTCTAGAGGGTGAATGAAAGCTGAGCAAAATACATAAAAAGAGACGCTGATGAGGAGAGAGGCCAAGACGGGGGCAAAGCCATTAATGCCCATTAATCCCGTTTACAACTGGTAAGGATTTGAGATATTCCTCTCCAGCCAAGTAGAAGGGCTTGAAAATGGCCTCGGGGTCCTGGAAGTCATTATGTACGACGTTGACCAGGAACGAGGATTCCATGAGTTCAGAGATCAGTTTCTTGGAAACAGAACCGTTATCATAGATTTGGGCCCACTGTTGCCCTAGCTCATAAGCTTCATCCTATGTATCCAGGGTGAGTCTCGCTCAGATAAAGACGAGCTGCAGAATGAACATGCCTTCCATGCCATGAAGCTTATAGCCTCAACAATCGTAGGCTGGACGATTTCTTTCCCTGGGAAGACACCCCAAGTAACCGCATTGGGTCCATCGGAATGCGTATTGGTCTTCAGATCGCCTCGGTTGTTGATAACATAATATGTAATGTTACTGTCCCGTTCGATGTACTTGAGGAGTAGGTCGAGAAGTGCGGGTTGTACAAAAAATTCGAGGTAGGCCTGATAATAGAAATGGATAGCCATAAGCAAAAAGGATCACCTTTGATCGTTAGGTACGTACCTTCTGATAGATATAACCATTACTAGGACCCCAACCATGGACTTTATCATCGCTTCGAACGCCGTTGACTGCCGGTTGAGAATTTATTGTCAGGAAACCCATCTCGTTCATTCGCGCGAGTTGGGATGAAATGACAGCTGTCTCCGAGGATGGCGCCTGGTCTGACCATGGAAGGGCTGATAGCTGACTCGTACAGAAACGAGAGAAGAGTGACTTAATGTCAGAAAAGGATGTTGGGTGACCCCATAGCTTGAGAGCATCTTCTTTCTAGATCTCACTGTGAGGGAAGGAAATTCGGGATCATAACTGGAAGGCGTACCGTTTGCTTGATCCATACGCCATATCCATCCAATTCACCGTATGCAGGACTTCTAGAATCACCGAAACGTCCATTAGGATACTCGTCCCAGTTCTCGGTGCGGGAAAGATAAGATTTCGTCCTGTTCGCCCAGAAAATGGGGCGAATCGTTTCTTGGCGCCGGTTCGGAGTGAGGGACTAAACAAAAACGATCGATATAAGAATAGACAGAAGTTGTGGTGGTATTACCTGTCTCCAAGGTAAAGGCTTAATAACTTCCACGCGAGGAACCAGGTTGAGTTCCTCCAAAAGCATCTTGGTCGCCTTTTCGAGATTCATTGTGTAGAAATGTAGTCCACGGATTCCAAGGTCCTCGCCGAGTATCCGTCGGCACAGTTCAGCCACGAGCTTCGTTCCGAGGGCTCGGACTTTTTCGTCGTCATTTTTGTGTGGTTCTAGGACATCCAACCAGGATTGAGGAATAATTGTCTTTGCTAAACTGGTGGCGCGCATGAAACCATTCCAAGTTTGAATCGGAGCGATGCCCGGCACAATGGGTATTGTAATGCCAGCAGCCCGGACAGCCTTCACCCATTCGATGAAGATTTCAACATCGTAGAACATTTGGGTGAAAATAAAGTTCACGCCAGCATCGATCTTTTCTTTGAGGTATTTCATTTCGAGGTCGCGTTCTTCTGGTGGTAGGAGCTGATATTGGGGGAACCCTGCGACGGCGATATCGAAATAATCGCCATAGTGCTTGCGAATGTGTCGTACAAGATCGATGCCATGCGTGAAGCCTCCTTCGACAGCCTCCCAATCCTCTTTGCCAGCTGGTGGGTCACCCCTGAGAGCAAGTACATTTCTGCAGCCATGTTCTTTCGCTTCCTGGCATGGGCGTAAATTTAAGACACACGCAAGAAAGCGCATAATAATTACGCACCCTTAAAGCAATGTCAACTTTTTCTTTAGGCATATTCGTACATGTTAAGTGCATGCAAGTCTCTAATCCAATCAAGCCTTGACACGTCTTGACCATCTCTGAGGTCAGTTCCGAGGTGCGCCCACCTGCGTTCCTGAACAAAAAATTCATATCAGAAGGTATACATACGTAACGAGGAGAGCGCACCATGTTATATCTATAAATTCCGGGCCTAAGGCCCTCATACGTTCTATGCGATCCAAAAGATTTTGCAAGCCCTGTAGACAATGAGCACACGTTTTTGACCCAGTCGAATTATCACAAACCTGAGCTGTCCGCGGTGGAAAGTATTCAAAGGACCACCATACTTTGTCCTCCTTTACGGACTTTTCGATCTTTTGGCTGATTTTCATTCGTGGGGTGGAGGATAGGGAGATGGGGCAATGAGCAAAAACCTTGCATTATAAATAATTTTAGAAAGATCGTACCATCAGATCTAGTTTGATCGGAATTATAACTGATGGTCATACACAGTCGACGATTAATCGTTTCTCGTCCACTCTGATTGATTTTAGCATACTTATTATGTTTATACTTCGTGGCTAGGACCATACCAGCCCAGTCGAAATCAGAACGATCTAAGCAGCCACTTGCGGATTGTATGCCTGATAACATACGTAATTCAGTAAAAAATGCTCGCTATCCCAAATAGTCTCCAGGTAGTAAGGTAAAGGATCCACATGACTCTAATCGAGGAGCATCCTTCCGAAATCATTTCGGCCGAGAGAGAGAGAGGCGTCAGCCGTGTGTCTGCAACGTGTGCGTTTTCGATATGTAGTAGTAAGGACATTTCATGGAATCAATTAGAATTCGAAAAAGATATCAAGGCAGGATCATCGTGTACGTACAAGTTCTGGCATACTTTTTCCAGTAAACAAAATGTGGATTCACGATTTACAGGAAATCAAGGGGAAACGAGAAGAACAATACAAGTTGCGAAGATAGCGACAACAACGACAGTCATGATAGCGAGATGAGGACTAATGTGCAATGAGATGTCGGCGTTGGTAAAATTTCCAGAGTTAATAGCTTACTTGACACCGATTAAAAAGGCTCTCATATCTCGCAAATCACGATAACCAGCGTGGTATTCCCAAACGCCAGCTATGATGGTGGCTAGAGACGCAGCGAATTCCACGCTAGCGAGTGGTAAGGTGGTCGAATCCTTGTTTTCCGATGGTGTTCCTTCTGGCTCAGGAACCAGACGAGCACGCAGTAGAAGGGAAGATGATAGGAGGGATAGAAGGAGAGCCAGCTTTAAGTGGGACAGGAGGTTGCGTTCTAGCATGCAGAAATCTCTGGCTGCACTGCCAGTGTTTGGGACTATGTGGTGTTCCATTATTGAAGTGACCAGCTAGCTATACAAGTAGATTAAATAAAAGTTTAATTACTGTCGATATAACACTTACTTACCTCACATGAAGTTTGAAGTTTGCGGATTTCGGAATTCCGGACCGATCGTATGAGGAACGGTCACGTGTTACTTGCATTTGGGTCTATTTGCCTCCAGTTCAAGTTTCCTTCTTGCCTTCACGACGGACTTTGACGACTCTTTCACGACTCTTGATCCACATGGGATTCTTGAAACGATTATTCTCTATAGGCAGCAAGAAAAACAAGAAAGAACGACCACAAATTGTTCACAATGTCGATGCAAAACAGCGTGCTCTAGAAGAAGAAGCGCATGAGGCTGCTATCGGTCGCCTCCTACGATCCTCATCTACAAGGTATACCGTCGTTTCAGAAGTTGAATATTCATCTCTCCCTCCCCTGCGTAAGTCTTCTCTGTATTGTTACAATGACTAAACGTTGAGGTTAATCTGTAGCTCATCCTATTAACGACGTACTTCAGGCCCCTCCAACCACACGCACTCGCGGAGCATCAACGACTAGCATTGCTAGCAGTACAATCAGCCAGCGCGGGACCTATAACGTGACAGTTCATTCACGCACACAGCATGCAACCCTAGATTCTCAAAAAACCAAATCAAAGGCTGATGATAATTCCAAGAGCAGTTCTGACTCGCGTCAAAACAAAGAGGTCTCCTCTCAACTTCTCGAACTTCGTTCGCATCCTTCTGTCGCCAGTCTATTGACTATGTATGATGAACACGGGCGCATTTCAGATCAAGCCTTCTCTAACAGCCCTTCTTCTCATGAAAAGCGTCAACACCCTCAGAAGCGCAGGAATGGATCTACTCTTCGACAACTACTAGGAGAGCCAGCTGGTAGTACAAGTTCAAGGAATAGCAGTGAAGTCACTTCCTTTGAGGGAGATATCTCCTGGGCTGAACGCTTCCTTGGGTAAGTACTGTAATCTTCTCCTGCCGCAGATTATACTGAACTACCACCACAGCGAAGGAGATAGTGCATCATCAGCCATGTCTTCTGTTGGCCTTCGCACTCCTTCGACCGAGGCCACTCATGAAAATCACGACGCAATCGAGAACGATTTTTCTATGAACACCTACGAAAATCCAGCCATATCTTCCATGGACGTTGAGCTGAGCATCGTCGCCGATTCAATTTTTTCCGTTGATGAGACACCCTCTGGCCCGTACAAAAGCCATGATCCTGCAACCCCTCAAAGGGCTTCCCAGGTCTTCAATTTCTTGACAGAGCGCAAGCGGACGAGCTGTGTTGATGAGAGGGATCAATCCCTCTCAGAACTTCCTAGTGTCTTCAGTATCTCCTCTGAAGAAGTGTCTCCAAGTCAGAGCACCGAAAATCGCTCCCACGATTCTATGGACCTTATCCCTATCACCCATGCACACCCCATGCTGCCCCGACCCCTTTCTACTCAGGTAGAAGGTATCACTAGACCCAATCTGCTTCAAGATACCTCGGCCCCTCTCAACGTCACACCACCAAATGCCACAAAAACATTATGGGAGGCTCCCGATGCCTCAAGAATTCAGAATATCGTCAATGCTCCAACGAGAGTCATCATTACAGCGCCCACTCCCTCCGGAAAGCTTAACACGCCGAGTCGCATTCCTCGCGGACCAAGATCCCAGTACAGAAAATCCCTGTCACATAGCCACAACAAGACTCGCCGTGCCTCTACTTTAACGGACCGAGGCATAAATGTAAAGATAATTCCATCACACTCCCCTGATGCGTTAACCTCTGCATTGCTCAAACATAAACAACAACGCATACCCTCAAATGGCTCCTCGTCGTCGACGGGTCCACGTCATGTCGAAATCGGACCCCCTACGCGTCTATCTAGGAAGGGAAGCTCAAGGTCAATTCTCTCTGAACTTGACAAGGAGAATGGGCCGCAGCTGTCCGTCAAGGCAACGCTACCTTCGACACCTCTGCGCTCGAAATCTGACTCTAAATCACTCTTTCGGACAGCAGTCACCCCATCCCTTTTCCGCCCACACCCAGAAAACACGCCTTCACCTGCATCATCGTCGGACCTATCTCCCATTGGTAAGAAGATGATGATGGACATTCGCAAGCAACGCTCTAAAGCTCGCGATGTCGACCGTCAAAAGAGTAGGTTTGGTTATAAGTAGGTCATGAAGATTCAACTCTCTATACCGTGTATTAAATTAATTTATGCCCCACTCTGCACTTTCATTGTTCTCGGCTCATGCAGGACTTGATTCCATAAATTGTTTTTTTTTGTCATTATCAAATTTTCCGTTTATGTCGTGTTCATTATGCGCATTCTCGTGTGGGGATTTTTTGTAACGAACTTAGATTCGCTGGCCACTGTAACAGTATGTCGTTGTGAATTTGACGCGTGACAATTATCTCGTGACCCGTGACGGCTGGCGAATTGCGACCAAGCACTCACTCTAACTTTAAGTTCCCCACTCGTTCTGACCGTGAAAGGCATGTCATCGACGCGGATTATCGACTTCCTGACTAAACAGATCTTTATTGAAAGGAATGTGGTATGATTCTTCCTAGCTTGCCAGTTGTCGTCTTGTTAAAGACCTCTTTTCAGGTCACCTATCGTTCTCTCAGCAGAGAGCTGCGACTTACCGTAAATACGGCCAAGAAGTGGGTAACGATATGCTCCTTCTTTATTCTTCTGACATCCTCTAGTGAACTGGCAAACTTTCACGAAAATGCGCCGTATCAGTCACAGACGTCTTACGCTACTTACCTCATTTGTGGTGAAATTGACCCACCCTTTATGGACGAAATGAACATAGATTATGGGAAACGAAAAGACGTAGAAGAGGATGGAGAGGACGGAGAATACGATGGTGATGATGTGCCACAGATCAAGTTCTTGCTTGTGAATGAACCTGACCTTGAAAGTACGTGTCAAAACTGTTTTTCGACGCTTCACGATCTTACTCATTCATTCAGACGCGAAGGTTCAATTCTCCCGTGTTAACTCAATACACATGTATAGCTTGTCTCCGTCTCAACTGAGAGTATGCACTTGGTTCCTGCCATTTCTAAAGTTCTCAACGTCTATGATTAGGATGCCAGTTACATCTGCACTCCTACAGAACAAGTACGCGCAGCTGACCGAGGGAAAGATGGGAAGGAATTGGCGAAGATAGTCGGTAGGGTCGTTAGCTCGGATATCAACTTACAAGTGAATATTCTTGCTTTTTTCTTTGTATTATCGATTCTAATCTTCCACAGTTAGCCCAGGCGGCTCCAAGAGCAGGGAAAGCTACGCGTCAACCAATTGCAGGGCCCTCAAGAGTCTCTAGAACTACTGTGGCGAAAGACCCATCTGTTGAGACTCCGAAGGCACAGAATACAACTGCTGCAGACAACTCAAAAGACAAGCCTAAGGCGACTGGCAAACTCAACTTTTTCAAGCCTAAGGCCAAAGAACAAAAGTCGGAGACACCTGTGGCCCCTG
Source organism: Arthromyces matolae (assembly GCA_018855395.1). NCBI lineage: Eukaryota > Fungi > Basidiomycota > Agaricomycetes > Agaricales > Lyophyllaceae > Arthromyces > Arthromyces matolae. The sequence continues at coordinate 74,186 of JABAJW010017920.1, forward strand.
TCAAAGGCAAAGAAAAGGGCAAGGAGGAACCGAAGGAGAGCAAAGAACAGTCGAAGCAGGAGACTGTTCCTGTCGAAGCTCCAAGTCCCCCTCCCCCAAAAGCGGCAGAACCCACTAAAGTATACCCTTCTCTTGATACAATCTTTGTAGACGTTGATATCTTGTTCCAACAGAAAGGCACAAAGCGAAAATCTGCCCTTGATGTATCAGACTCAGAGGAGGAAAGGGAACAACCACTTAAAACAGCGCCGTTGCACCCTCCGAAAGAGAATATACGTGTTCAAGGGCGTGCATTGATCTCTGATGATGAAGAGGATGAACCAATTCCGGCTCGCAAGCCAAGAAAAATTCGCGCTGTCGCCGCAGCGGGCTCAGACAACGAGGAAGTTCTTGCGATGATGGATATCGATGATGGTACGCCTTTTCAATGCCCAGAAAATCAGCTTGTCTCTTTTCTTAAAGATACATAGATCAAGTGACACACGTTACTCGAAACAATAAGCTGAAAGGCAAGGTCGATAAAGATGATGACAACAGACCGGAAGGAGAGGAGGAAGGAGAGGGGAAAAATACGTTTGCAGCGGATGTGGATGCAGATGTTGACATGGCTGATGATACCATACCCAAGATAAAGACAAAGAAACGCGCGCCAAAGAAAGCAATTCCCGTTGGCAGGAATGGATTGAAGAAACGAAGAGTGGTCAAGAGCAAAAGTCTAGTGGATGAGAAGGGTTACATGGGTAAATTCGCTTTCATAAATCATTATATTATATAGCTGACATTTTTTGAAGTCTTCGAGGATTATTCAGAGTATGAGTCTGTAGAAGAGGAAGAGGAGCCTGAGCCGCCTCGTGCTAAGGGTAAAACCAAAGTCAAGCCCAAGGATTCTGAGAAAGAAAGCACGGACGAGGGCGCTCCTGCTGCCAAGCTCAAACCTGCCACAAAACCGGCGGAACAGCCTAGTAAAGTAAAGGCCTCCAAATCTGGGGAAACGAAAGGCCCAAAGAAACAGGGGAAAATGACCAATTTCTTTGCTCCAAAGCCCAAGAAGTGATTAGCGTAGGACTCATATCTGTTTCTATCGACGAATCCTTGTTATCTGTTCTGTTACAATTCAATTATCATCATGATCAATCAACACGTGAAGTTTCTTCAATCAAGTGTGATGAAATTCCCACCTTCTCCATTTCCAGCAACATACAAACCTTAGCTGAACTCCCGTCTCGGACTCTCGGTATCTCTTCGTTGTCATCTGAACCAGCCAGGTGGTACCACATACCTAAAGACCCACACGTTTTGATAAATCCTCGTACGCCCTGGCGTGGTTCTCTTTAACCCTCTTCACCAGGTCCAAGTCTAAGCTCCGTCACCTACGTCGACATCCTGTTCACCACAGAGATTCGGAGGATCAAGAAAAAGAAGAACAAGCAACGAGAAATAGTTCCGAGCCCGGGGCGTTTGAAATGGTACAAACATACGGAGTCGTTCCTGCCAGTTCTTCGGAACCAGGCGCTAGCGATGGATCAGAGCATAGTGCGCTGCTCGGTGGAGATAGGGACACCACAGTGAAGAGGCAGACGAAGCCCGATGGGCATGCGAGTCTCGCAAGTTGTGTTAGTAATTTGGCCAACACCATCATGGGGACTGGTCCGTACCTTCGTTATCGGCTCACTGTTTTTCTAAGAAGCTAACTTGGGCGCTTTTCCGCTGTAGGGATGCTGACGTTTCCGTTGGCGAGTTTATCTTTCGAAACTTTATTAGACCTGCGCTCATAATTTTGATAACCTACCTTAGGCCATGGCTTCAGCCGGTGTGATTCCCGGTATGCTCACATGCATATTCTCAGGATGCATGTCTGCGTTTGGGCTGTATCTGCTGACATTGTGCGCCACGTACACACCTCATCGCCGGGCGTCATTCTTTAGTGTTGCTCAGTTAACGTTCCCGAGATCCGCGGTGTTCTTCGATGCTGCAATTGCGATCAAGTGTTTTGGTGTTTCAATCAGGTAATGTATCTCTCATGATAAAACAACCCCTACCGCTGCTAACGACTTTGTTGGGCGCTGCAGCTATTTGATTATTGTCAAGGGACTCATGCCAAATGTCGTCCAGTCGTTTTATCACGTCCTGACACCGGCAACGACAAACCCTCCTGCTTGGATGCTGAACGGTGCCAATTGGATCACAATCTTTATGGCAGTGCTAGGACCACTTGCATTCCTCCGTAAACTGGACAGCCTTCGTCACACGAGCTATGTCGCGTTGTTCTCAGTTGGTGCGTGGAACTTTCCTAATTTGAACATCGAGTTACTGATCAATGACAATAGCGTATCTGGTGGCAATTGTGATCGTGTGCTACTTTTGGCCATTACCTGGTTCGCCTGAGCGTGGCGAAGTGCATCTGATCAAGATAACCCCTAACTTTGTGGCGACGTTCCCTGTCCAAGTATTTGCCTTTACATGTGCGCAGAACGTGAGTTTGACCTTTTTCGGTTGGACACTAATTCACGCGGATCTACAAGATTTTCCCGTTGTATAATGAAGTCAAGAGCAATACTCAGGCTCGGATGAACATTTTAATTGGCGGGTCTATTGGGTCCGCGATTATGACTTATGAAGTGGTCGCAGTTTTTGGATACTTGACCTTTGGCTCCAAGGTTTGACTTAGTATTTGGTGTTGAGACAAAAATCTAACGAGCCTGCGATCCAGGTTGGTTCAAACATTGTGGCGATGTACCCTTCAACGTCGCTGTTCATTGCCTGTGGACAACTGGCGATAGTGGTTCTGGTTTTGTTCTCGTACCCTTTGCAGGTGCATCCTTGCCGAAACTGTCTGGATAAGGTCTTTTACTCTGGCCAAACAGCAGGGAAAGTAGTGACAGAAGGTGACGATGACGAAGTTGACGATGACCACGGAGAGTCAGACATGTCGCCAGTGAGACATTGGATACTGACGTCGGGGATCATCGGAGCTGGATTCACCATTGCCTACCTTATTGACGATTTGCAAAAAGGTAAAGCTTTGTTTGGAAAGGAGGATGGAACCTGAAAGCTGACGAGGATGATAGTACTTGCTTTTGTGGGCTCAACAGGGTCAACGGCTATTTCATTTATTCTACCAGGATTGTTCTATTGGAAGGTGCGGCATAATAAGGCTTTTTAGAATGGCCAGGCAGGTGCTAATCGTTGACATGCTCCACTAGTTGACACAGAATGATAGAAGCAAGAGAATTTTAAATAGAGCGGCATTGGGACTGGTTGGATATGGGGTAATTATATTTATCTTCTGGTAAGAGAACAAAAGGTTTACTTGAAGAGGAGATTGCTAAATAATGTTTCTAGCCTTGGATTTAACATGTATCAGGCAGTGCATCATGTTTAGTGTATAATAATTTTACCCACGGTTTTTTTGTAAGATAGAAATTTAAGTGATTTTTATATCTCTTGTTCAGCGCTCAGCCATCATGGCCTGCCAGTACTAGCACACCAATTCCCAGTTAGAAGAAAAAAACAAAACAAATGTCCTCCTCGTCTCCTACCACCTCTCCTCCTTCTCCAAGTCCTCCTCTCTCCGCTACCCCTTTCGACTCTAACAACGCCCGTCAACCACAACCAGATGTCGATCCTCAGATTCTAGAAGCGCTTAAAAGCAAAGACAGACTATATGTTCTTAAGCTTGGTGAGCTCATGGAGGGTCTCATAAACGATCACAGGTCCGTTCTCCTCTTTTTCTCTGCACGACGACCACACTCACCAATAATACCTCAAGAAATCGCATCGATTTGACACCCTCTACCTCTTATCAACGCCTCCTAGTTCATCGTTGCTCTGCGTACTACAAGCTTACGCCCGACAACGATCCAGCTACAAAGGGCATCTTCGTCGTTGCCACTTCAGAAAGTCGCATGTACGACTCCCATCATCATCTCTCGCTCTCTCTATGTTTACTCACCTTTTGAAACAGTCCAACACGTAGAATATGCGACCTCGTGCCCCCTGAGTCAACAACAGCCCCCGCCTTCAAAATCATGCGTAGGTCTCAACCGGACCGCAGACAAATTAGAACTCAATCCCAGGCTGGCTCCGTAGCTGGAGACGAAGCAGATCTTTCAGACGCAGAACCATCCGAGTCTGGAAGTCAGGGTGGCCGCAGTAACACAACAGGCCGCAGCAACAAGTCGCGAATGACTATAGAACAGCGCGAGGCTGCTTACAATGAAGCTCGCTCTCGCATTTTTATGGATTTCGAAGAGAAAGAAAAGGAAAAGGATTTAAGCGCCAGTTCTTCTTCAATCAGCCTCACGTCTGGCTCAGCATCAGGCAGTGTTTCTGGCGACCTGGACGAGTTTGTGGGTTCCCCCACCACAGAAAGCGAATTCTCTGGCCCATCTGGCCCCACCAGTAACCGTGAAAAGAAGGATTCTCGTCATTCGGGCAGAAACAGTTCCTCTCGATCCTCCCGCTCAGGCCATTTCAGCAGTGGTCAGGGTAGTTCACGAAACTCTCGGGCGTCTTCTCCGTCGTCCTTCACTTACGCCTCTATTTACGAACCCAACCAAACCACTTACTACGATCATACACACCATCCTCCGGTAGCAGGGTATAATCCTACTTCTTACATGTATCCTTATTCTCCTCCGGGTATGCCTCCTAATGCTTATTATGGCAGTGGCTATCCCTATTACCCATCATATCCTTTCCAATCTCCGCCCCCACACTCACAGCACAGCGCATCTGACCCATCGACACCCTCAAGTTCTGACCCGTACATGTCGCCACCTAGTGCCACTGGCGTGTACCCTCCTCACCAGTACACGTGGACACCTACAATGCAGACTCCGCCGCCCATGCCTCATCCCCCACAGATGCCCCCACCAGGAGCAACTCCTCCACCAATGCACAGCCCACATGGACAATACCCTTTCGCGCCACCGCCTCATCCATATGGGTATCCTCTTCCTGGGTATTACCCACTTCCTAGCGCTCCAGTGGTCGAGTCGCCGCAGCAAAATATGTATGATTTACCGAGGAATCTCAATGGTCAGAACCATGCTAGTTCCAATGGAAGGAATGGGCCGGGTAGCCCCGCAGGAGGAGGAGCCAGAAATCCTAATAGGCACAATAGTCTTGGAGGTGGAAAGGGCAGAAGTGCACCGCCTGTTAATCAGGGTAGAGCGCCCTGGAGTTATGGGCCTGGAGTCGGTGGGCATACTACCTCTCCTACTGAGACGATTGGGCCTCGTTTGAACAATAGGAGAACGTCGAATAATAGCAATTCGAGTCGTTCGTCTGTTTGTGATGAGGTTGCTTCAACTGCGGTAAGTATCAATGAAATTGTTATCGATGACATTGCTCACTTTTTCTGATTTTACAGTCATCTTCAACGACCTCATCGTCATCACGGCGAACCTACACATCCACTGCATCCTCTCAGCATCCACTTCCTGCACGTCCAGACTGGGCTGTGGGCCTCAAACCTCAACCCACGCTGCATGCAACGCAGTCGCGGCACCGAGATTCTAACAACAATAATAGCAACAGTCCACACCCAGTGCCATCCCCTGTCGTTCCAGGTCCACCGCGGAACATGAATGGGAACGGGCACCATCATAGCGCTCACGCCACTGTCGGCATTTCTGCGCAGTCTCAGTTCACTTTGCTTCAGTCGCCAACAGAGTTCCCTCCGTTGTCAGCAGGGGGCACTACTGCGGCGCAGGAGAAACGTGCTCCTGTGACTTCGGGCGCATGGAGCAACAATTCGTCTACGCGGAATATTCGGTTGATGAGCCCGGGTCAGCAGCAGCAGCATCACCCCAACGTCATTAATGCTCCTGTGCACCATCCCTCCATCAACCCGCCCAATAGTTCCCCACCATATGTTGATGGTGTTGAAGAGAGCGATCATGGCTATGAGCGGCCCCCACCAAAAGTAAGTCAATCATTTTTGAAAGTTTATGCTGATGACTGACCTGGTGATAGTCGTCTACTGAGTTGTTCAACCCTAAGCTTTTGAGGCGACTTCCTCCTGGAAAGATGCCGGCAGCACAGCAACAGTCTCAGGACAAGGGAAACCAAAAAGAGAGCGGTCCGGATGGCAGCGATAGCCCAACTGGAAACGCGAGTTTGGTGGAGCAAGTAGAATCTTTAACATTGAATGATGCGGCACCCGTAGACGAGTACGAGCAGCAGGGTGCGTTGGTGGTGTAAGCGTAGGTAAGAAGGAAAAAGCTGAATGTGAATGCCGTTTTCGTGTGTTGTATGTTGTCAAGAGTTGTGTCATGTAGTGAGCGATGCTTGTCGCTGTCGATTTACTTGCTATCAAGTTGCGTTCCTTTTTTTGTATTGACCTTTTAGGGCTTCTTGTTATATCTGCGATAGTAGAACAATCAATTAATAGAATTTCTCGATTTTAATTTGAATTGCAACGAGCTATTGAGATATTTTCCAAAATGGCCGTGACATTGTTTGGAGTTATCAACTGATGGTAAATAATTGCTAATTTGTCCCTCTCCTTCTCGCGATGACTACACCACGGCTGAAGTCACGACCCACTGCAGAGGATGAAGACGCATCTGCACTTAAACTCGGCCAAGGTTTGAAATTCTTTTTTGAAAACTCTCCCTCACACAGGTTTCAACGAATAGTACAGAGTTCAACAATGCTGGTTGCCTGCTGATTTCTGAAGTCAAATATCTGTTGGAAAACAGGGATAAGGATGCTCCCGATACTGTGTATGTCGCTTGACTCAATTGTTTTATCCTGACTCTGATTCTCAAGTATGAATGCAGGGTGTACAACAAAACATTGGAATATGTCAAGAATTTTGCCAAGTTCAATACTACCGACTCTGCCAGCGCTGTTCGAGAGTACGCTCCTAATTTAATTTAACGACCATGTTGACATATGATACATTCCGAACAGGACACTACGAAGAGAGCCAGCTCTGACGCAGTTTGAGACAGCCCAGATTGCGAATCTTTGTCCTGCAGATGCTGAAGAAGCAAAGAGTATCATCCCAAGGTCTTCGTCATTCTGCTCATGTTCACAACCTTCGTTAACCTTGATTTTAATCAACCATAGTTTGGTCAAATTAGATGATGACAGGCTTCAAGCTCTACTCGACGAAATTCAAACGATGCGTAAATTCCAGTCCTGAGCCTGGAACGCATAGATGTCTACGTCTATCCTTCCGTGTCTGCAAGGTCTTTTTTGTTGATGGACACTTCCTCCTCGTCCTCGTCAGCAACAATCGTAGCATCATCCTCCACAGAGAAGCTCGTCGCGTCAAATCTCTTCTTTTCCTTGAACGGATTTTCTCTGCGCTCGTCCTTCTTAATGACGGCTTGTTGGGGGATGACACCCTTTGGGTTGAGGTACAAAAGGTCATTTCCCGAGTAGGCGTCCAGGTGGCGCATCCACAAGTCAAATCTACACGTTTTCTAATCATGTATTCGCACTGAGCATGCCACATGTACTCACAACCCATCGCGGTCTTCGACCAATCGCATGTTGTCGTAAATAAACTTCTGCTTGAAGCCAGTGATAAGTTCACGGCATGGCTCAAAGGTGATGGCGGGTCGATAATCTGGATGCGATGGCTCTATCTTTGCGTTAACCGTCGCCGCCATTCTGGTGTTGTATGAATCGAATATAGGTTCCTCCAGAAGAAGGCCCAGGGAAGGCATTTTGGGAATGAAGACCTTGCGAGGTCCATAGAGCTGTATTGATTGAAGTGAGCAAGAGAACAGTGAATGAGCAAGGACAATGAACCTCGTCAATAATTTGCTCGGGAGTATCTGTACGACATGACAACACGAGTGCAGACATCATTTTACGCTGGGGCGGCTGTTCAAAGGCAAAGAGAAGGTAAAGCTCCGTGACTTACGATTTGGTGAAGCATAAAACTTTGTCCGTGGAAAAGAACAGCTATCCATTCGGTATCACCGTATACCGCCGGATCCTCAATCTATTGTATAACTGAGCCCTGATATATATATTTCAACGCGACATCACGCACTTCAATCGTTTTCATGTGCCTCTGGCTGCTGCGATCGCCAAAGTCGCGCCCCACAGTGAAATTGTGGAAATTATGAGTACCTTCAAACCTTTTAGCTGCTGCTTTGAGACGTTCGACTTGTTCTGGAGATATCCTCCATGAGCGTTTCCGCGCCAATTCGCCTTCATGACTAGAGAGATCCACATCCGTCCAGAAGGGATGAAGAGGTTTCTTGCTCTGTGACGAAGGATCCGGACTCTGCGCCAAAGCATTCTGTTGCAGAGCACGGTGAAGACCACTTCCAGGCTTTGGGGGAATCAAAAGGTAGGTGGGAAAGAAATATGTGTATTTCCGGCTATCGCAGACCCTGAATGCATTCACGGTTTAGCCAGAAGTTGAAAGAGACCCCATGAAGCGGCAAACGAACAAACGCGCGTTAAACGAGTTCTGAACTCGAGTCTGAAATTATGCTTTGAAATCAGGGGAAATCGTTTCTTGAAGAGAGACGGCGTACAATGGCCCATAGTCGGATTTCTGGAGGCAATTCCTGGTTGATGCGAGCGACCACATCTTCCACCCCAGGTATGGCTGTAATCATCTTAATGGATACCAAGTTTCCTGCAGCGTGAACTCCAGCATCAGTACGGGCTGCCCGTGCAAGTCCAACCTAAGAATCATGAGAGAGAAAAGTCGTGCAACCTGTAGATATTGTACCTTGACTGGATCGTCCGCGTTGTCTTTGGAAACAGCTCCGACCCGAACCAAGGCCTGGAAGAGTACGCCTTCAATGGTTTTTGCATCCGGTTGGCTGAAATCAATATGCAGTCAAGATAAAAGAAGTAATGTTCAAAAGAGAAAATACATTTGCATCCCGCTATAGCCTGAACCACAAAACCCTATGAGCAGAGCAGATTGTCGTTTCGGTAGACGGGGGGCTTTAAGTTCGTCTGACACGGGAGTTCCATCTATCTCTGTGGTGGTGGTTTCTTCGTTGCGAGTCCCTCGGCGGTTCCGACGACGTTCCCCACTTTTTTTTGGTTCATCTTTCCTTGAACGGTGTCTGGCTCGTTTATCTTTCGACTTGGGACCTTTTGTTGCTTGCTTTGACTCCTCTATATCTTCTGCCTCTCCATTGTTCCCCATTTCCGTGTCACCTACTTCAACATGAGCATCTCCGGCCACAGGTTCGTTAACCACCGGTTTTAGTCGTTTATTGGCGTTAGCTTCGAGGACTTCATCCTCTGACCTTGGATGCTTCAGGTTGCTTTGAGCTTCCATGACGTGACCAGTGGCGCCAGTTGAAATAGATTCGAAGAAAAAATGCCTTTTAGGTCCAAAATGTGTTCGCCGAAAAAATAGGTGAAGGCGATGATGAGAGATCAGACCGAGCCTTGACATATCTTTTCTACTGAAGTCTCGGATGCCCACTGATTTGAGGCGTTCTCTGGCGTCCTGGAATTCTGAAGACGACCCTGACGGAGAACATTCTCATTTTGATAGATACATACAGGTGTGCATGAAATTACTGAATAATAACAACGTGTTGCTTTTTAAGAGGCCTTTGCAAAGACCTGGTCCTCACAAGCCCGATAGACGTCCACAAGTTTCTCATAAACCTCCACAACCTCCTTCCTAGGTTCCGCAACACAGCGCAGGCCAGTGACTTCGCCTCCAGTCATGTCCTCAAATGATCCTTGCCCTCCATAGACGGATTTCCACCACGCATACTTCGCAAGAAGTGCACCTCCCATACCACCAGCTTCCTTTGTAGTGGAAACGAAAACTTTCATACCAAAGATGTCCTAAAGTAAGCATATGAGTTGCATGGATGGGCGCAGTTATGGAAAAAAAGGTTACGAACAGCCGCGATTTGCCTGATAGTCTGATTAGCAGAGGATCCACCGGTGGCGACAAGGCGCTTCAAGGGATGTGAATTTCCTGGAAGGATGTCCGCGATACGAGATCGAATCGACAAGAACTGCGACTCGAGGATTGCGCGTGGGTGTACGTTTACGGGCAGTTCATCAACTGGTTTGGGAACGCCACCTTCAACGTGGAAGGCATGTTGTCCAACGACGCCTGGTGGTATGATCTCTGGGAGGGGAAAGTATAGACCGATGTTTCCATTGTTGCCTGCTGGAGTACTCTCCACGAGCTCATTGAAGCGGTCCCAGTCCCTTTCAGCATAATGATTGCGGACTTGCTCCCGTGCCAGAGCGCCGTTTTTGTAGCAAAGCATGGCGATTTTACCGTCGAAGTCTGCGGGGTGTGAAAGGAGATGCGAGGTTGTGAAGCGCTTTGGAGGGGTGTCGGCACCAGGGATGGAAAGAAGGAAGGTGGTAGAAGTACCCAATGAAAGAACAGCGTCACCAGGAGCAGAAAGTGCAATAACCGAAGCTGGGTTGTCCCCAGTAAAAGGCGCGACGATACATTCTATAACAAATATTCAATTTCAATAATATCTTCGATATTAAGATAAACATACCAGGGTTAAGCCCGTACTTCTCGACAAAATAGTTGCAGACTTTTCCGAGGACAGTACCACCCACGACGGGCTCTGGCCCCAGTTTGGACCTCAACTCGGGGCCACCGCAAGCTTCGAGGAGTAAATCGCTCCATCTGTTGGTAATGACGTCCATAAGGTTCATCCCGCTTGCATCTGAAATGTCCACGGGAACAATACGACCAATAAAGACGGATGGGATAAACGAAGAAACAAGAGAGATCGCCGAAGTCGCTTCATAGGCATCTGGGTTCAGACGGCGAATCTGAAAATGTTCGTTAGCGACCCTCCCACGTAACCTGGGATTTTAGCAGTACCTTCGCGATCTGATTCCCTGTAAAGCGTTCGTATGCACGACTTCCGGAGAGATCTGCCAGCGCCTGGGCTCCACCGACAGCGTTCTCGAGTTCCTGACATTCCTTTGTAGTGGAGGAATCTTGCCAAATGGGCGCATTGGGAAGTGAGAAAGCAGGAGACAACTGCGATACTAGAGATTTTGAGGGATCTAGGGAAGAAAGGAGAGACTCGGCACTCCTTGACCAGTAAACAGATCCATGTTGCTGATTCAGATTATGGTCAGAATCAATCTAGGAATCATTAACAAGGCTTACCTGGCCGGCACCAGAGATGGCCGATATGGCGGCAACCTCAACACCAGCTGCTTTTATGCGCTGGAATAAGAGATCTATAGCATCGAGCCACATAGCGACGGGTGAGGTGACCTCCCCCTCACCAGGGCCATGAATGGCACCATTCGTAACACCGTAGCTTGAAAGATCGTTGTCAAAGTGGACAGCAGATTCGTGAACGACGGTTGAATCCTCATCAATGATGATCGCCTTGAGTTGTTGGGTGGAGAGGTCCAACCCTAGGAAAAGAGGGCGAGCAGCAGCAGACATGGGGAAGAATGGATGCCCCAACCAATCTTCTCAGAAGATAACTGGCGGAACAACTGATGACGGAAAAACCATTTTCATTCGGACCAGGCACCGACGGAAATACACTTGACGAGAAATTGACGCCACGCGTTGAGATAAAAAAAAACATACTGATTGTCGTTAAATTACGTATGTAGTATCTATCTACATCTTCTTTCAATAAAATAAAGAGGTTGGCCTTCCGGGTCACCTTGATTACAAGATAGAAAAATGATACATTAACAGAGCGAACAAAGGCCTGTTAACGTTATAATTAGCGATAGATGTGATTATAACCTTGCGCAGCGAAGTCAAATATTGTGACCTCTCCTGAGTTATCACCGCTACGGGAAGACTATCAGCGGAGTAGTCAAAGATGGAGGATTAGCAGCAACGCACACAACAAGGGAATGTTCGCCATTATACCGATCGCCAAGAGAAAATGTACCCACATCCCAGTTGACCTCTGCAAGAATTGCACCGTTCTTAGGGTTACGATCAGCTTGAAGAGGGTTCCAATACCGCACACAGCCTGGAGGAGGGTTTGCGCCTTTTCCTTTCGAGAAAATCATGTCGCAAGAGAAGCTCACCGTCGTGTCCACCCGTCACCAGTCCGAAAGGCAAAATTGAATGACTGAAGTCTTCATTCACCCACTGAACTTTCGTGACACCATACGAGTCATCCCCTGGATTGGTCCGTGGCGTGCCATGGTGCTCGTAATCGAATAAGAGACGGTCAAGGTATCGTACATCATACACATGGATGCGATTGTCGTTACGGCCGATCGCCAGGTAGACATTATCGGGACTGAAAGCGGCGCTATTGACCTCACCTTCGATGTCTGGAGGGAAAGCAAGCAAGTCTAAAGATCGCATTGCTTGAGGTTCTGAGCGCCTGATATCAAACAAATGCAAGGAATGTTTTCGTTCCTCCCCACGCGTCATTAGTGCCAGCATGCAACCTAGGATGGTCAGAAAGGGATATGACACCATAGTAGAGGGCAATGTACCATCATTGGTGATTGACAATTCGTCTCCAGCACCGTTTTCGTCAAATTCGTGTAATATTGTCTTTGTGTCAGCGTCAATAACTTTGTGGAAACCGATACGCTTTGTATGATCAATTGGTTCTGATGAAGCAAAGACGACATTATTGGAAGGGCCATGGCCCCATGCAATTGCGCCCATAGTATGGTCTTTCTTCTCTTTTTTGGTAAAAAGCGAAACAAAGCTGGATGAATCAGGGTCAGATAGATTCAGAAAAATTAAGTCCCTGGTCGACTATTAATCAGAAAGAAAGGCAACAGTAGTCCACGCAAACAAACTTTTCTGCCACCGCAACTGTAGATGTTCCGGAGCGGAAGGCAAGACTTGTTGGCGGGTGCAAGAAAGGCCCTTGGTCTGGAATTAGCATTCAATTTTCAAGAGGCTTGAGATGTTTTTACATATTGAGGTCTTGTCAGGATCAAATGTTTTGGTTTCTGCGTTCAAAGTCCACATGTGCACGGTTTTATCATTTCCTGCCGAAACCAGTCGCGAACTGGATGGATATTGAGTTGAAGAAGAGAAGCTGATTATAAAGAAGACCACCTGCAAGGATCAAACTTCACGTCATTGACAGTGTAGTATTTCGTGAGGGATTCATGCGTGGGCACGGTAGCAGTATTGGGTTTCGTGCGGGAATGCCCTGGTAACGCTTCCTCCTTCCCATTCCACAGTGTAATTACTCCATCCTTGTTGTAAGGGTCTATGACACCTGGACCATGGTCAGTTTCCTCAATATGCCGGGAGAAAACAACGAACCAATAGTACTGGAATCCGCATGCCCTCCCCCGGCGGCGCTGCCTATTGCAATCCAGGGACCGGATTGTTCTACTCGATTTACCGCTAAGCAAAGAGATGAGCTATGCAGAGCTTAAAACGACAGGAGAACTTCAAATCACATCCGGGAGCATTTTTAAACGAGGCAACGCGGGACATTGGTTGAATGATATGTCGCCGAGTGCCGGGTCGACGTAGTCTGGATGGTAAGGAGTATGTAAAGAGTTGACGAGGTGGTGGCACAATGTAGCGTCTCTGTAAAATATGATGCAAGGCTTGGAGGTAAGTTCATGTAGACGTACGGCAGGTTTCCATGGCACAAGTTTAGTGTATGGGTAGATATCCTGGCTGGAAAAATTGGGTTGGCGGCGCCAATGTGTGTGCATTAAATTTGTAGCACTATCCGTCACATTGAGTTGCTTTAAGGGGTGTGTAATGTCTGAGGTGAATTTGTTATGGTTGACCTCGAAAGGTTTCCACTTGGAAGAAGTATCATCTTCGCAGATAAGGTCGTATAATCCGTGGCACCAGTCGTAAGGTTCTTCGTCGTCCTCTTGACTTTTTGGGCTCTGAACAAGCATCAGGACACACTACTTACTTGAATTCAAAAACCGTTAAAGGATGACCTTTGGTTTCGAAGTAACATCCTCCCCATCGCTGTCGAGCTCTAGAAATGTATTTGGAGCATCTAATGAATCATGGATAATAGAAATGTCTTCCGCATCGTCGTCATCGAGAACGAATGTTTGTATTGGTTCAGATTGTTCTACTTTGCGTCGCTTTGCATTGGGCCGTCCATGTGAACTAGACGGTCGCGAAAGCATAGCTTTAGGAGCGGAAGAGGACGACCGTTTGATGGTAATGGATGACTTGGGACCAAAGTCGGTCACAGAGTGTAACCTACGATTGATGGAGACTTTTTGACGAGGACTCGGGGGAGGCAAGCGTCGACGACGAGAGGTATTACTTTGATCATCGTCCTCGGTAAGATCAATAGTGATTGGTTTAACAGGTATGGTAAGGTCCACAACGTCGCGTTCGTCGACATTGATGACCTCCTGGACCTTCATGGTTGATTTGGAGTGAGTGACCATCGGAGTTCCCGGGCCGTTATTTCTTTCAGTCTCGATTACGTAAATACTTTATTTTGCTTGTTATTCTCTCAAAAAACTATGGTGGTAGGCTATTCTCATACGGAAACATCGACGCCGCCATAACTTTTACTTGAATTTTATAGAAAATATCAGTCTTACAACATGCCCCTGAAGTCCATCTCCCCCTTCGACCTGGCGACCCAACACCAACATCAAGGAATCTTGACCCTCTTATGCATCCTTTTGCCAAAGCTAGGGAACGGACACGCGCGTTAAATGCTGTCAAGATGGAGCGAATGTTTGCAAAGCCTTTTGTTGACGCTTTGGAAGGGCATATCGATGCTGTTGAGGTTCTTGCAAGACAACCAGAGTCATTGACCACAATCGCAAGTGGAAGCTGGGACGGAGGTGTGTATTGCCATCGTATATCTTATTTGAGCACATCCAGAACCATAAGCTCTGCCAGGAATTATACTCCACAATCTTTCAACAAGACGAAAACTAGTCAATATTTCTCAGGCGCACAAGGGAAAAGTGTCAGGATTGTGTTTCGCAGACAGCGAAAGATTGCTGAGCTGTGGAGTGGACCGTAATATAAAGCTATGGTCCGTTGGGACCAACCCCTCCGATCAGGTACGTTGCACATGCACATCATTCGACTCAAAACCGTTGATCTGTGAATGACCAGCCTTTGAACATTTTCCCTGGAAAATCGGCTTTCAAGTGAGCATTTTTCTCCCAATAAGACAGACTTTCTGACCTTGACTTGTAGCGCGATTGATCATCATCGGTCTGAAAAACTTTTTGCTACTGCCTCAAATCTCGTTCAAATCTGGGATGAAACCAAGTGCGTGTGTTTCTTTACGAGGTTGCAAAATATCTCTCAATGTACCGCAGGAGCGCTCCCATATCTAATCTTACGTTTCCCACATCAACTGAAACTATAACAAGCGTGCGCTTCAATCTAAGTGAACATTCTGTGCTAGCCAGCATAGGCTCAGACCGCACATTCACTCTTTACGACATACGAACAGGCAAAGCCGAACGCCGTGTCGTGATGCAGGTGAGCGAGAATGATCAATGTGCAACAACTTGCTGAGTTGGCGTTACAGTTTGCGAGCAACTCCCTTGCATGGTCGCCAATATACCCAACGACTATGCTTCTTGCATCTGAAGATCACAACCTCTACACCTTTGACGTCCGACATCTTTCAGCGCCAACACAGATATACAAAGCTCACGTCGCTGCGGTTATGAGCTGTGACTGGAGTCCCACAGGTCAAGAATTTGTCAGTGGAGGATGGGATCGTACTGTAAGGATATGGAAAGAAGGTCAGGGACATTCGCCAGAGGTCTATCATACAAAACGCATGCAAAGGTAAACTCGGGCTATAATCTTCTGTTGCGGACGAGTCTCATTTTCATCAGGGTGTCATCATCAATATTTTCTGGAGATGCACGCTTCGTCCTTACTGGGTCAGACGATGGTAATGTCCGGATATGGAAGGCGAATGCCTCTGAGAAGCTCGGAATAGTAACTGCTCGTGAGCGAGCGGCAATGGAATACAGAGAAGGTCTTAAAAATCGGTGGAAAATGGATAGCGAGGTTGGCAAAGTTGCCCGGTTTGTCTTCCCTCCTTCTTGCAAGGCCGCTGTTTGTTGATATTGAACTATTCTAGAACACGACACTTGCCAAAGTCAGTTCATCAGGCATCAAAACTCAAGCGCACAATGCTGGATTCGCGGCGTGTCAAGGAGGAACGGAGGAGAAAACATACACGGGCTGGCGAAACCAAACCAAAAGCGGAAAAGAAAAAAGTTGTCATCGCCGAGCAAACATAGACTTACTCCTTTGTTTCCCCGTTATACATATTTGCTTTGTTCAGTACAGACTGGACATTGGGACTATCCTATTTGGATTAGAAAACAGACTGAACCTGATGCGCCACAACATCAATGTTCGTCGAAGTTCCTCTATTCTCTCTCTGAACCGCAGAGGCTAGGCGCTATTAGCCCTCAAAACCATATCTTCCAGAGAAATAGCTTGGTAACTGTCTTTGTCCAGTGATGGGGCCCATACAGCATCATCCTGAATATAAACCAACAAACCACCCTTCCCATCAGCTGTCGGACTGATACGATATAATGGCATTCTGGATATTTCATGGGCACGTCCACTGGGTATCACCAACAGGTTGTGTGCCGCAGCGAACTCTTCCACGATGGATTTGAACGTGATCTCATGCGCCAGCGCCGATGATTTCGGGGGTCCCTTGGTAGACGTGCCGTTGCGAGCTGGTGAAGTTGCAGCTTGGATCTCAGCACGGAAATCTGGTCGCGCAAGCTGTGTCGGTGCGTCAGGCCCTAGTTCAATGGCCTTGTTCATCAACTGGAGGCCTCTAGTGAAGCCTCTGTTGACTCCAGACAGAGCTTGAACAGATTCTGGGAATGCGCCCTTCCAGAAAGAATACCATTGCGCGACCTCCTCAAAGCTGACACGGGGCTGGATAAGCCAAATATGGAGAATATCCAACCACTTTGGGAAGAATTCCGTCTCTAGAAGCTGAGAGAATATAGATGGACGAATGATATCTGCCCATGGAAGGACTTGTTCAAGGGGCTCCATCTTTTGATCGCGAGGGTTGATTCGGAAGTCGTCACGGAGGGTGGCCCCAAGCTTGGGTACAACGTATTTAAGTAACATCGCATCCCAATCTCCCACGTCGAATACCTATAAAATAGATCAGGATTAAGAGATACAAAAGGTAAACAAGAAAGATTCGAACCTCTTTCCAAGCGGGCAACTCTGCCGGCATCCTGTCGCCGACCCTCCAAGTCTTTAATAAACTCTTGAGCTTCCTCCTAGCATCGCCGAGTAGATCCTCCATTCTGAGTCCTATATGCGGAAGCCAAGGGAAAATTATCGACTGAAGCGAAACTTGATCTTTCTTCGGATTCCAGTTGTCAACAGTCTTTTGTACCTTCGGAAGGATAAGCTGATCGAGCAAGTTGTCTCGTATGAAAGGTGGAAGAAAAGTGGACCAAGCTTCATACAGCTTCACGGCGGGATTAGGTATTTCGGGTAGCCAGTCGTTGTTAATCGAGGTCCGAACTTTTGGCAGCCATACGTTCCAAAGCAGGCTTTCAAAGGGCGTCATTGTTTGCTCACTATAGAGGAATAAGAAAAACAATCAGCGAATCTGTCCAAAGGATGGGCGGAAAAGCTGCTTACATCGGAGATGGGGTAATGTGTGTGGTGTTTGAGCCATAAACTTCCACTTGAGAGTCTGGAGGTTTCTCGACAGTATTGATACGAAGAGCACGACGCCATGTCCGGAAAGTGGAAACGAATGCAAGAGGATCTTGAAGGGGATCCCAATCTGCTACCATCCGCCGCACAATGGGGGCTATAGCTGCGACCACAATTTCGTCCAGCCGATATCGTTCAAACTCGTGAGAAAACTGGTCGACTAGGCTGTAGAACAAAGCTGAAAAGGGCTCCAGAGAAATTTCATACATCGTAGATAGTTCTTTAGATTTCGCATTGATATCGTTAGCCACAAGCTGGACCTTCTGTAATCGGTCAATGACTATCGAAGTTACGTGAGTAATTGGAAGAAACTGTCAATTTTCTGGGGCTTGCTTACGTTCTGCTTCATCTGCTACTTTCTTCCGTAGTCGTGCATCCTCGTCAGTTGAAAATCTCTTTCGTTGGTCGAGAGCTCTGGCCTCTCGTGCAAGGCCTTCAAGATCATTCTTGCAAGCATCAGCAATGAGTCGAATGTTGTGTCTGACCTCGGGTATGCGTGTCGGGTCGTTTGAGGGCGCCCACGAGTTCAATGAAACCTCCGCGAGTGATGAAACTTCGCGAGGCTGAACATTTGTCAGTACAATCCAGGAGACAAACAAACGAGAAAAGACATACAACCGCCCCAGTAGCATCTATTATTTGACCGATTCCTGAGGGAGGGGCCTCTTCACCGGCTTCAGCAAGTATTTGTTCGTAAGTCTTGTGTTCCACCTTTGTCTTGACTTTTTTCGGTCGCTTCCAGACGTCAGAGCGCTTCTGCTCCTGCTCTTTGGCTTTTTTGCGTAGATTCTTTGTCTTGGGGGTATCTTCGTCGTCACTAACGACCTCTCCACGACGTTTCGCCTCCCGCTTAGACTGCTCAGTCTTTTCTTTGAAGCCTTTGAAGGCAATTCCCATCTTTTGTGGCCGCATTTTACTCTCCACGGGGGTTACAATGCCTTCTCCAGTTGCGCCTAAACCAGCTCCTGCCTGCCAACCCATCTTTGACAACATTCGAGCACCAAAGCTTCCTGATATTTTGCTGAAGTGTGCCATCTCTGCAGAGCTAAGAGGAACAGCGGGCTTCGAGGGAGTAGCATCACGAACAAAAGAACGCTTTCCAAAGACAGAGGGCAGGTCTTCAGCAGGTTCCGGAGTAGAAATAGTCGATGGCGTATTCCGTGTATCTATACTGGCTTTAGATGATCCAATGCCACCTTTGGAGTGTATTGAGCCTGTGAGTCCAGTGAAAGACGACGATTGGGAGGGTTTCGTAGCAGCACGGAGTCCAATGCCACCCATCATTGGTCGACCAGTATCTTCGTCGTCGTCGTCTACTAATATTCGAGGAGAGGCTGGTTTCGAATCCAATTCCGAGTCAGAACCACTCGATTCTGCGTTGGCTTCGTCTTCTTCATCGTCCCGTTCTTCATCTTCTTCGTCTACCCCATCTTCCTCCTCACTTTCCTGATTCATTTCTTGTTGTTCTAGATTTACATCCATCTCTTTGTCGAGGTCCACCTTTTTGTCGCCTGACACGAACGCTGGTGCATTTGTCCAGTCATTCTTCGTTCTTTTGCCCAAACCTCTAGATTTGGGCCCTTCATCCTCACTTTCATCACCGAAAATTCCATATAGAGCGTCCTCCTTGGCATTCTTCCTTCTGCGTTTGTTTCGATATGGGTTCTCGAAAAGCTCACGTTCTTCTCGCACAGTGGGGTCTGTATCAACATCAAAGTCGGCTTCCGAGCCTGAATTAGAGTCGGAATCATCGTCATCCTCGATAAACCTCTTTCTCCTAGGCATTGAGCAGAGAAAGGGGAGGGTTCAGGATCAGGATAGCGGTCAAGAGTGAAATTAGATCATGTTCACGTGTGTTACTGTGTTTACCAAAACAAGTCATCTCCTTGTGCTCAAACTACGCGCCTAGGCACCTCTGAATCGGGAAACGAAATATCTTCTGTTGGCGTCAGGGACGTAGAGTCGGAGGCAAATTTCAAGGTCAAGTAAAGACAATAACATGAGAGTTTCCTATTTTCGATCATAATTGTCGAGTTAACCGCAACAAAAGAATATCAGACATGGATTTCACCGCAACAAAAGAATATCAAGTCATGCATGACATATCCTATTCTTGGGCACTCGGCATACCCAATGGAGCTTCCTCCAACCTTGATTCAGTCATCCATCTTGTTCCTCACCGCGTTGACCTCTCAATTGTCCCGCTGATTCCGCCCTTCGGCAAGCCCAAAATGACCGCTCTCATCTCAATATAAACCCTCATCTCTCTGAAGTTGAACCCGCCTGCCTTCGACACCATGACGTTCCCAGAATCATGGTCACGACGCGTTTCCACAAGCGTAGCATTCTTACTGATCACTACTCGTATTGCTGCATCTCAACTGCCAAGCAGTTACCCTTTTAGTTATCCAGGCAAGCCCTCTGGTGACTTCAGTCCCGCCTGGCAGCAGTGTAGGCTTTCTCTCTTCTCGAAAGTCAACCATGCATTGACTGTTTCATTTCAAAAGACTTCCAAGTCACCCAGAAACTTCCCAACGTGACTTTTAGCACTGGAGGCCACAGTTATGCAGGGAATCTTCCGGTTCAACGTGCCGGTCATCCAAACAACACCCTCTTTTTCGCTGGCTTTGAGAAGTCGACAGGTTCTTTGACTAAGAACAGTCAAGACCCTTGGGGTATCTGGTTAAATGGAGGGTACGACGCGTTTAACGACTGTTATCTTCTTCCAACTGTACTAATACCATGTGTAACTCAGTCCTGGATCCTCCAGCATGTACGGCTTGTTTTTCGAGGTATGCACATCTATTTTCTGGAATGCTTTTCATTTCCTAATTACCTACAGAATGGACCTATACGGATACACCCCGACTATTCTATCACATCTAATGCTTATAGCTGGAACAAGCTTGCAGATTACTTCTGGATTGATCAACCAGTGTACGTCTCATCGTTTCCAGCACAATTTCAGACTGTTGCTCATTTGAGATGCAGGGGCGTGGGATATGCTACCGCAGATGCGAATGGATATGGTCAGTTTTCTTCCACACCTTTCTGATGATAGATTTTGGACGTTCAATTCAAATGTAGTCGCTGACGAGGATCAAATTGGTGCCGACTTCGTAAGTTGATTGTTTTGTATGTGCCTTGAACAGACTTCTGATTTGATTGTAGATGGGCTTTTTGACGAATCTCGTCAAGGTCTTTCCTAGTCTCGCGACCCGCCCTCTTCACCTCACGGGTGAGAGTTACTCTGGTTACTATATTGTAAGTCTCCTCTCTCTTTCTATGAAATCCATAACTGGGTTAACTCTCTACCTCCAGCCCTACATAATGAAAGCATATTTTGGAATGAAGAATCCACCAGTAAAGATTGCAAATATAGTCATCGGAGATGGTTCTATTGCTTCTGGACAAGTTTTTGAACTCCTCCCTGCGGTCAGTCTCTTGAGCCATGCATTCTCTTCCTTCACTCATTCTCTGCCTTTAGCTCACTATCATCCAAACTCACCCGCAACTTATCGGTTATGACCAAGAAGTGTATAAATATTTCGAAGAACAGTCAGCATCTTGCATTGAATGCAGCCTTTACCGGTTCACTGACACTTAATATAGAGCGAAACTGTGCCACTATGACGTTAACTTAACCTACCCCCAGAACGGAGTCATTCCTCCTGTACCCCTTAACCTTCCAACCCAACGTATCGTACCCTTCTTCCTGAAAAATTCGATGACCCGAAAGGATCTCAGAGCGGAATTGTCCAAACGTTACGCACTTCAAAAACGTAAATTGACGAGACGCGACCAAGAAAGAAAGCGCGCAGCCTGGAAGCGAGACGTTTCGCAATGGCCCAGTGGAGTAATCAATCCTTGGGTAACTACAATTTTCAGTCATTGCCCTCTCTCCATAAATTGATTGGTCTCTAGTATGGTTGTCTCCAACTGGACATGTTCATCGACTACGCCATAAACTATACGTATCCTTGGAGTGAGTATATTTTGGATTCGCTGGACCAACAATTAACCATCCTACTAGGTTTGAGTCAAAATACATCAACCTTTGGATTCAATGCATGTATAATAGCTGGAAGTTCCAATCTAATATCTGACTACCACGTTAGGTCTACGATGTTACGGACGCGACGAACCCTCAAATCAATCAAGATGCCAGCGTGTTCTTAAATGGTATGCTGCCCAACGTCATTGGCACGAAACCTTGCTCACTGCATTGTAGACCCTCGAACCGTCGCTGCCCTTCATGCCCCTCAAAGTAAGTCGTGGGCTGAAGGCTTCAATTACGTTTTTGGAAACCCCGATGGCAACAGTAAGCCCCTTTCTAGTATTCCATACAATGCATATTGAAAAAGTTTGCAGACGTAGACCCCAGTGAGTCCCTTCAGCCGTGTTGTGCTTAAGACTGTGACGAATATCTGTATTGCAGGCACCGAGTGAGTACACCAGTCTCCGCGCTTGTCTATCATATCTAACTTCGAACCTCAGGCCGATGAATTGGCTCACAGAATTTGCAACGAATGCCACTGCTCACGGGGTTGGCGTTGTACTCTACTCTGGGAATAACGATGCTCTTATAGCACATAGAGGCACAGAAGGTATGACCTGTCTTATCTGTTTCTTACAGCTCTCTCATTCCAGTCATTTGTTAGTCACAATTCAGGTTCGGTGTTGAATACTTACTTGGATTTATCAATGGTCTAACACAGCTTTCAGAACACAACCTTCGGCGGTATCCAAGGATTCACAGTGAAACCATCTACCCCCTGGTTTAATGACGCCCACCAATTCGCTGGGATAATTCGTCAGGAACGTAACTGGACTTATGTTCTCTTCGACAACGCAGGCCACTTGGTTCCTGCAGATAATCCCCAAAATGTATGCCGCAAAGAGTTCAGCTGGAAAACCGGAATACTAAAAGTTCTTTCAGGCCTATGTCTTCCTTCGAGAATTTGTTCTCGGTAAAAACCAGACAGGTTTGGTAACCAAGAATGCTGCTGGCAAGGTCGTTGTTGTGGGTGGGGTCAACGCAACCCTTGCTCAAGATGTCCTACCTGGCGGAATCGAAATTTACTACGGACCTGGGGCGAAGGTGTCAACCTATGTGTTCCCGTCAGCAACACGAGCGGCTTGGCAGTCGTTCATTCAGACGGAAACCGCGCGTCCCACTGCTTCATGAAATCGAAGGATGCGTGCCAAATGTATATAACGATACTTAACGACTATTGATGAGCGAATCTGACATTTCAATGGTAATTTTATTGTATTTTATAGGACGTTGCTTGCAACTGTATCTGCACGATCAGGAATTGTTGACAGGGAATACATGCTTTTCTGTGCTCTGCAAAGAAACGGTTGGAAGCAAAAAAAACAAAAAGAACTGAATAATGGGCCTGACCGGGAATTGAACCCGGGACCTCCTCGATGCGGTACAAGCCCTAACAAGGAATCATACTACTAGACCATCAGGCCATATGGTTACCATTCAACCTGTCCTTCACATATTGTCCAGACTCTGAAAGTAAACGCGTCTGAACTGCTTACGCGTCGTTAGAACTTAAACTTATTCTTTCACCATGGAGGCTTCCTCATCATCTGGAGCTATTGACCAACGCAGAAAAGATGCTCTCAAAGCTTATCGAGAGGTTTCTCGTCCATGCTTTTGCGATCGTTACGTTACTGACAATTTACCCAGAAAATGCGAAACCATGAGGCCAATAGTGAAAGCCTCAAGAACCGTGTGTTCTTTTTTCATCAACTGTGCCCCACCCTCTGACCTTATTTAGTACGTTTCTCTCTAAAGGATCTTGAGAAACAATATGAGAAGACAGAGGATGACATTAAAGCCGTGCAGTCTGTGGGGCAAATCATCGGAGAGGTCATGAAGCAATTGGATGATGAGCGATGTACGTCCCCAGACCTAAAGGATACCACTGTAAGATTGACCATGGAAACACCAGTTATTGTTAAGGCGTCTTCAGGTCCCCGCTACGTTGTCTCGTACCGCCCTGCGCTTCCTGCCGCGAAGCTAAAGGCAGGCACTCGGGTTTCCCTTGATATGACCACACTCACTATCATGCGTATACTGCCTCGCGAAGTCGACCCTCTAGTATACAAAATGAGTTTGGAGGATCCAGGAGGAGCTTCGTTCGCGGGTATCGGTGGCCTTGGAGAACAAGTGCGAGAGTTACGAGAGGTACGCTGTAGCCGTCTCTTCTAATCGTATAACCATTTAAGCCATTATAGATCATTGAACTTCCTCTGCTCAATCCAGAGCTGTTCTTACGAGTCGGCATCAAACCTCCGAAAGGTGTTCTGCTATATGGCCCTCCAGGAACAGGGAAAACACTCCTTGCAAGAGCCGTTGCCGCAACTTTACAAACCAACTTTCTCAAGGTCGTGTCATCAGCGATCGTCGATAAGTATATCGGAGAAAGTGCCCGTGTGGTGCGAGAGATGTTCGGGTATGCCAGAGACCACGAACCTTGTGTGATATTTATGGACGAAATCGATGCTATCGGCGGTCGTCGTTTTTCAGAAGGAACAAGTGCGGATCGAGAAATTCAACGGACACTCATGGAGGTATGTGCCTAATTCTCCGACTGCGACAAACTACATGCTTATCCTCCACAGCTGCTTAACCAGATGGACGGCTTCGACTCCTTAGGGAAAACTAAAATCATCATGGCTACAAATCGACCTGACACTTTGGACCCTGCTCTTCTACGACCAGGTCGTTTGGATCGCAAGATTGAGGTCCCGCTACCAAACGAGCAAGCACGATTAGAGATTCTGAAGATTCATGCAGCCCCTGTCAACAAAGGCGGTGATATCGATTACGAAGCGATTGTTAAAGTAGGCCAGCCTTATTCCATTCGTTGTCGTCTACTAAGCAGGCTCCTTTTCCAAAAGCTCTCGGACAGTTTCAATGGGGCTGATCTACGGAACGTTGTCACGGAAGCTGGCATGTTTGCTATTCGCGACGACAGGTCAGTCTTATCTTTGCGAAATATAAGCACAAGCAGCTTAATTATGCCTTTCACAGGGAATACATCAACCAAGAAGATCTGACAAAAGCTGCCAGGAAAGTTGGCGAGGCCAAGAAGCATGAAAGTAAGTGCTCCAGATGTCTCGCTGTTCTGTTATTGAAGGTTGGCTTTAGCCAAGATGGAATATTCTATGTAGACGTCCAACGACTTGCTGTACTTTCTATGATTTCCTCGACGTGTCAATATAAACCTGTTCCAGGAATAAATTTAGAAATTGTCCCAGAGGAAACCTAAATGGTACATCTACCGCGATATACAAACGTCCTAATTAAAACCTAAACAATCCACCTTTCTTTTTCTTCTTCTCCTCTTTGACTGACGGAGTGCTCGCGGAGTTGACAGAAGAAGCAAAGGAGTTCGCGGGTGACATTTTTGGGGCCTGCAAACGACGCTCCGGTTCGCGAGGCGCAGCTGCCGCACGTTGTGGAGGCGGTGCATCCTTTGTATGATATTTTTCATCGTAATACTCTTGCGGTGATCGCTGACCTGGCCTATCACGAAGACCATTCGGTAAAGCTTTCGAGCCAACACCACCAAGTTCTAGTGCCTTTAAATCATCCACGAAATGCCGTGGTGTCATGGTATGCGTCGATCCTTGAAAATTGTTATGGAACAGCAATGGATGAAAGAGGATGAGACATACCAATGTATATATCCTTGTTTAAGGCCGCAGAGAGCTGATAACATTCCCTCAACTCTGAAAAGGTAGCCCCCCCTGCAATGAACACCAATATCCGCCCACGAATTTCCACTTGAGAAGAGCCTGCTTTAGGCGCTCTGTGCCATGATGGCTTCTGACTGCGAAGGGATGTTTGCTGTGGAGGAGGAGACCTCAGACTCGATGGCAGCGGCGCCGCCGATGGGGCCTCCTTAACGTATGGAAACATTGAGTTATCAAGCTTCCCAGCGACATGTTCCTGTGCACATCGATCAACCCAGGAGCGAAATCAAACGCATGAGAAGACACACCTCGACGATCGTCTTCACCACGGGCTTGTAGCGCGACAGTTCGTATTCGTCATCACTCGGCTTCTGCTTGATCTTCCTCTTGTTGTCCCTGTCAGTAGCAGACTGCAACATTGCCTCGTTTAACTGGTTCGACAAACAAGCAAAATAGTCACTAACTCTGTTAATTCGCACGCCGAGATGAACTAGCGCGTTGACAGCGTCCTGCTCAGCTAGGGTTAGCCGCGCATGTTGATAAAGTCTTCTCCGGTCTTCTTCCGGAACTCCGTCTCGATGTTGAATATATAGAGCAATAATGCGGACTTTGTTCGTGTTGCTATAAAAGAGGACGTAAACTGATATGTTCGGATTTGTGGTAAATAGCACATACATGACGTCTCGACTATCAAGAAGAGGAACCATTTCCTCCACGAGATTCTTCGGTGATTTTCCTTCAGCAGTGACCCCAGTCGCACAGCACTACAAGAATCAATAATGAAGGCCAAGTTAAGGGTACATGACGCACCTGTTCAACATTCGCAACCAGAGGTAACTTTCGACGCTCAAAGATGTCCATGCATTCCTGCGCCATATTTAAATGCAGTGAGAACTATATAATGCTGTTAAACTTTGAGCAGTGTAAGATACAAATAGAGGTACTTTACCTTCTCGCGTTGCTCTTGGTACTGAGGCAGATTGGCAAGCATCTCTTTCATGTCGTTGAGTGTGGCTGCACCCTCCCTACAAATCACAGTTCATACAACGTGTAGTCTAAGAAGTTAGCATACCCTTTAAAAACAGCATTTTCTTGCAAAAACTTGTTGAAGTCCGCCATTAGTTTATCAATTGCTTCTCTCATATGCGCGTGTCGAAGTTCTGTCCAGACTGAATCGTTGTCCGAAAGAGTCGCTGTCTTGTCTTCGTATGTGCCTACGGCAGACTGAAACTTATACCTGTTTACTAACATGAAAATGGACTTCAGCAAGAAGTTGGACACTGTGACGAACGTGTATTTAGTTCCATCCTCTATTGGCAGAAGGTCATTGGCCATCGCTTGATACGTAAATTCGTGGAGGAAAGGAGCAACCAAGTCCATCGTTCGGTCAGTAATGATCAATGTTGCTCGCGGACGGGAGGCTTCCGGGGTACCAGGTTGGGATTTCTACAGATATTCAGCATCAGAAAGCTGAGAATGGAGTAGGGGCGACGTACAGCGAACTCGGGATTCTGTCTCTTATGTTCTTCTAGGCTGGACTGCACAAAGAACGCGAGCAGTTTCGTGGCATGATCACTGTCAACCGCTTCATAGGCTCTTGCCTCCGCACCACGTGCAAGGTTTGTTCTCCATCGAGCACTTGTTTCTGGGGGAGGAGGTGGCCGCGTTGAGGCGTGAGGTTTGAGGCTTCCCAGGGGAGCGTGATGTGATGGCATGTAATAGCGTATGAAAGGGAACTCGTTAAGAGAGATACAAACGTTGGATATCTGACGTCAAACGATTCAGTAGATAGACAAGTGTCTAACAAGGGGATACGCACCATCTTCGCTGCAAATCTCAAGTCCTCCTCAACTCGAATGCGTGCTGGCCTGAATGCAGCATCGCTCCGTGGAGGGCTGTACATGTTGAAAAATAGAGCGGGATCTTGAATAGAGAATACCTGTGCCTCAGTTGCTGGTGATGAAGTCAGCAGTGTCACTGCGACCTTGTGTGGAGAGGCTACATACCCCAGAAGTTCAGGAACAGCTCTCGAAGTCCACGCAAGTAAGGCTCGGCAGCTGACGATGTCAATCGTTGGAATAATTGTTCATCCAACCCTACCAAAGTATTGTGAAAGATCCGTACGCGTCTCCAGTAAGTTGGCGTACCTTCAATGAAGAACAGATGCGCGGCGGCATATTGCTTCACTGCTCCTGAAAAGTCTTTGATTATTCGTTCCACATTTTGTGACGTGGGCATTAGCATATA
Source organism: Arthromyces matolae (assembly GCA_018855395.1). Taxonomy (NCBI): domain Eukaryota; kingdom Fungi; phylum Basidiomycota; class Agaricomycetes; order Agaricales; family Lyophyllaceae; genus Arthromyces; species Arthromyces matolae. The sequence goes on from JABAJW010017920.1 coordinate 101,793, forward strand.
TATGGCCTCAAATCCGGGTTGGGGATCGCGATTACTCGAGATGGATTCTATTACTGGTGTGGAGTACATCAGACTGTAACAAGAAGAGTTGGAGGTGCGTACAAGTGACATTCTCCTCCAGGATATCAAACTGTTTAAGGACCGAGCCCAGCAACTTTTGTGAATGTTCATCCACAACCAATATCTTCCATCGACCCGGTGGGTTGACAGTTCGAATGGCCTCCAGAAACTCTGCCAATTACGAGTTGTGTGAGCAGCGAGCTGCAAGAAGAAGACAAAGAATGTACTATTTTTGACGAGATTTATCAATGAAGACATATGGATGGAAAGCCAGCTGCAGCTGTACAGTATATAGTGTCGAGTTTCAAAACGCCATCTGTAGTAATTACGGCGATGTCCGCTGATCCATCAATTACTGTCACCAAGTGGCGCATAGCATTTGTTTAATTGTGGAAAATCCTGTAGTTTGTGTAATGTCCTTGTACTTTTCATAGAAACATCATATCACAATGGTCGTAAATTAGTAGGCTATAGAAGCAATGCAAAAAGACCTGATATGATAGCTGTGCTAACAAGGGGTATAGTATGTCTGAAACCAGAGTTAGCCTTCTTTCCCTTCGTGAGATCTAGGGTACCGTCGCCATCGATGTCATATCCGCCGTCGGTATTGTTATAGCTAGGGAACGTTGTGTTGGTGTTCGATTCAAAGTAGAGATTTGAAGTGGGTATGTTGGAGCACCGTCCGATCGACTGCAACTAGAAACACAACATCAGCTAACAGCCAATAAGAGAAGCAAAGTCATTTACTGTAAAGGGAGGATTGTGCGTCAGAGCGGCATTGAGGGTATATCCAATGGCGAGGTCGACAGTTTGTTCATAGAGATCGTGTTCAAGAACAATGAAACTGAACAACCGAGTTAGTCCATACAAAAAGATACATAGGGAAGGACATACCCGGTGTCGAGGACCGTTGCATTTGAGAGGATGCTCTCAAAACTGGCGAAAGATTGAGGACCAGTGACAATTCCGCCAGCGACTTGCCAGTCTATAAGAGCAGAGTGTGAGCACACTACAAAAGGAACGGGATATAATGCATACCATTAGTGTCAAACTGATGACCGTCAGGTGCACGAGTCCACATGATAGGGATCAAACCCATTGCGAGAGAAATAGCACGGACACGATCGTCTATCCTAGATGTGAGGAGGGACGAACAAACCAAGGCAATAAGGTACCATACCGATATCACCGTAAGGAGGTCGCATTGTGGTAGGCGTAACACCAAGGACGGTACGAATGGCATGGCGAGTCCAGCCTAGCTCAGCAACTATCTGCTCGTTGGTCAAGGAAGTGAGATGCTGTATAAAATAAATAATCAGAATCATTCAAGCCGTCGTTGAAACTTCAACTTGCCTTGTGGGACCATGTATGGACGCTGATCTCGTGGCCAGACATGTATTCTTCAATTAGAACTTGAGGACGCTCAACGACTCGAGATCCAACTACGAAGAAGGTTGCCGAGACATTTTTCTGGTTGAGGAAGCTTAAGAGAGTCCTGCGAAAAGATGTTTAGTCGGACACAACCGAAAAAGCAGACGCCGTACTGAGCTAAGTGAGGACTTAGCACATGTTGAAAACCAAAGAAATGTTGTTTAAACTTACTGTAAGGGCCTGGACCATCATCAAAGCTGTCAGAAAGATCAGAATCTTGGCATCCGGAGATATCTCAAGAGAGTATTACCTGACACCCCATGTGTATTTCTCCGGGCATGCAACGATGTCTAGCAACAGATTAAGAACAATCTACAAGTTGTATAGATGTAGACCATACCGGTAGACCGTGTATAACCTCCGCATGTCCACCAACCTCGGTTGGCAGCATCGGCAGCAGCTGCAGTGTCGTTGACGCACGAGCCATCAACAGTTGGGGCAATGTCAGGAATGTCAATGCCATCAAGCTCTTTCAGCCATTCGGTGACCTGATCAGAGTCTACTACGAGTTAAAATTTGAAAGGAAACGGGGAACAAAGCGATCTACCTGTGTCAGGTATGTGGTCTTCTAAGGGCCAATCTGCGACGTTGAATATGACTGATAATTGGGGTTAAAACAATAAGCAAGATGGTAATCACACGATAACATACAATTGGTTGGAAGAGCAGGAGCTCCAGAAACGGGAGCTGAGGCTCCGGCAGCGTAGGTCTGGCTGACGGGAAGAGTAGCTTGGGAAGGCATTCCAAAGGTAATACTGGAAAGAGGTGGGATAGACGTAGGATTTGCGGCGGTTACAATGGTAACACCAGTAGCTGCTGCATTGGCTGCAGTAACGGTGGTTGCGACTGCCTGGCGTTTGTGGACGATTTCGACATGACGAGGATTCAATGCATTAACATTAGACACGGCCAATAAGGCAAGTATAGCGGTCAATGAAATAGACCTCATGGTGAATAGAGAGCGAGCGAGCTGAAAAACGAGTGACAAAGGCCCTACGGCGCTGAAGAAAGTTCTGGCAGAGACTGGGAAGAATTAAGTAGTGAAAAAGGAACAAACAAATCAATGTGTTGCCAAGCAAATGTACTCACGTGCATTACATCAATTGGGAATATCTTTTTCCAGCATCACTTTCGGCAGACTGGCGCCGCTTTTTGCTAAATTGAAATCTCAGCTTCACTCAAGTAACAGTAAGTTTGTAAAGCACAAAGAGGAGCACTACATAACCGTAGTATTTTGCGCCACATCGCCATAACTGGACCCCATTGTACAGAGCCAATGGTCACAAGCCGCTTAGACAATCTCCGCAATCCTCGGTCATTTACGTCATTTACCAAAGCGTTTACGATTATGTAGGTGTTGACGAAAATTACAGATGCATGCTAAATATGCCTACGTGAGATAGTAATTGCACAACAACAATATTGTTTGAAACGAAACGAGAGCAATGCTACGAAGAAAAAAAGAAAGTATTCTGATAGCGGTACAATGAAGGGACTCCGGAAGTGGACGGTGAGTACGGTAATACGTTGTTCTTGTCGTTACCGTGGAATAGACATCATCGATGCCGAGTCTGACAATGGTCTTTGTGAACCTGCAGTGGGACGTAAAGCCAGCACACGATCATCCGATACGATTAATATCTCCTCGCGTCCTATCCCTTGAGGGTTACGCGGGACGGGGTATTGGTTAGGATTTGGGTATTGCCCGTACGGAGGCCCATTAAAACCCCCATACCCAGGGTGGTTAGGCGCAGCATAGGGATTCTGATGATCATAGCCTCCCATGTGAGGATAAGACTGCGGCTGGACGGGACTAACAGTATTGGTGACTGAAGGAGGTGTATCTGCGAACAGAAGGCGCAGATTCGCCCCTTGAATGACTTGCGCTAAGAGACCGGTTTCGATATGCCGAACTTCTACAAAAGAAGGCTCGAAAGCCAGGACATATGGTTCATGTAGAGCTGAGATATGTGAATGTTTGGTTAACAACTTGTATACAATCACAGTGATAAACTTCCGAAGCTCACCGAAACCCGTGGGGTTACCCTCCCAATAAACCATGAAGTCTTTCCGTGATTGACGGCCGTTTTTGTTGACGTAGAATGCGAATTCTACATGAGCACAAGATATGATATCAGCGCACATCCATCAATCAATCACAGGAAAATTTTAGGAACAATACTCACCGTCGTAACATAACAAGAATTCGTTATGGATCCGATAAATCGCCATTGGTCGTAAATTTTCACGCTTGCGGACGAACTCGAGGTTTTCATCGTTCGGATCCAAAAGGCCTTGAGTATCCAAGCTCTCGAGGTCCACAATCTCAAAACCTCTGGAACACCCGACGCACATCTTGGTCTTGAGATAATGAATTGACGTCGATTCGACTGGAATGTAGAATTCCTGTACAATCAACCCGAGTCAGCGGATGTGTGCCAGAGACAGAGAGCGCGCAAATTTTACCCTGAACAATTTAAGAGTATCGTTGCCTCCTTGTAACATCTTCCGTAAAGTCGGTTTTGAACGTCCTCGTATATTCTGATCGATAGGCTCCAAAGTCTTGAACGTACTTGAAAGTTGACTCGACTTCACGATACAAACGAGAACTCTCCCAAGACAGAATCCCGCCTTGAAAAACGACGTATGCGAAGATATTCTTTTGGCATTCTTCAAACCTGCGGTAGGATCTTTAGGATTCAACGCGTCAAGGGGGAAGGTGATCACTTGTCGCTCTAGAATAAATGTTTCATTTCAATGTTTGCGAATAATTTTTTTGAAACAATAATTACCAGATAGAACGATCAGAAGTTGATAGTCCTCCAAAACATCCACCTGGGAAACATCCAACAACGCCAGTACGCGAACTGGTTCTCGCCCGCTTTGAAGATCAGAGATATAGACACCATCGTTCGTTCCGTAAACAATTTTCCTGCCACCATCTACAAACCATCAGCACCCACCGAAAAAAAAAGATAAAAAATACAACTCACTATAAGGCGCTGCACAATTGACTTTATTGGGTCCAAAAAAGAAGCCCTCATTCAACACAGTAGTATCAAAGATCAAACTCCTTTCTCTCAACATGGATTGCTGCTTGACAATCAAGTCTAACCACTTCTTATGTAGCACGGGTGTAGGCGCCCATAAGACGAGATTGTAGAATTTTCTTCCGAGGTGCATGAAATTTATCCAGTTTTGACCTTTGGCTTCGGTACGGACAACGATTGGGGGGACGTTGTTGGCCGAGGATATGCGATTGAGGGAGTGTCGACGGACTAATGCATGTTTGCCCCGTCGGTTGGCGTTTTGAGCCGCATCTTCGGGAGCAGCGATGAGGAGCAGCTCTAGGGGTATTGGCTGGAATGGCGGATAGTAAATTCAATCCTTCATTGGTCAAGAAGGAGACAAAAAAACTCACTCGTCGATAAACCTTGAACTGTTCATGTTGTTTTGTTTTCACAGGCTTGGTGAAAAGAAGTGCGTGATCAAACATGTAAACCTGGATATCGCCATCCCGCTTGCTAAACGTATCCTTTCCTATCAACTGGCGACCTTCATCTCCAAGACGCAAGTCCTAATACAAGCACAAATTGAACTCGCTGCACAGTCACCAAAAAAAAAACGACAACTTACCGCCTGTTCCCCGGGTCTAAATACCAACTGTTGCTCCAACTGCATGAGATTAAACCTATTCTCTGTCTTCCCGGACTCTTCGTTGACCTTCTTCAAAAAGTCTCGAACGATGATGATCACTTTCGGGAGGGTGGTCTTATCGGGGCTTTCGTCTGGGGTATGCTTCAAAACTGCTTCAAGCAATAGCGGGTACCTCGCTAGTCGTGTGGTCGGTTTCGTCAGGTATGCGTTGAGTTCCAGTTTCCTGGACTCGGGTAGACGTTCCGTAGTCTGTACAAAGATCGTCATTAATCATTAACATCTGCACTTTTGTCTGAATGCACACACCTCTACGAACTGCGCAAACGCTGCATTCGCATTCTTCTCCTTCTCAAACTCATACTTTCCATAAAGCTGATGTGCTCCATACTTGACAAAAGGCGCAAAATGGGGTACCGACTCCAACAAAACATCACCAATCCTCTCCACTACCGCATAAGATTTTTGTCTCTTATTTAAAGCGTCACGGAGACGTGTGTTGACTGCTATGATTTCATGGAGGTTCCAGAAGACTTGAGTTAGGAAGTCGGTACGTCGATCGGAGGGGATGACGTCGGAATCTTTGAGGCGGCCTATCCAGGTCTATATGAATGAAATGGTTAGAGGAGGAGAAAGAAGAAGAAACAACACAACGCACATCGCGGAGATACTCCATATCTCGTACGAAATCGCGTTCAGTATATATGACTTCATTTATTGCTTCCTGCCGTCGCTTTTCAGCATCTGAAACGCTATTGACGATCTCTTGAGGCACGGAATGAATCCATAATGTTCCAGGTTCCTAACGGACAAGTGTTAGCAGTCAACGAAAGAAAAATAGGTGACGCTTTTTTTTTACTCACAGCAACATCACCCAAACTTTCTCTGCTAATTTGTTTAGATAACCCAGGCTGAGGCTTCATATTCAACCTTGATTGTTGTTCCAACCTTCTTGGACAAGCGATACTGTAACATAATTGGTCTCGGGAACATGTTGGTGAATAGCAGTCGGTGAGGAGAGTGAATACCCCGGATGGGAGGGGAATATCGTCAGAGGTTATTGATCCCTTTCTTGGTCGGGGAGGAACGAGTGGGGAATTGTCGCCTTTCTCCTACACGGAAAAAGAAAATTAGATGAAATATGAGGGGGGGAAACTCAACGGATGCTCACCTCAGCAGAAGAATCCGCTCCTCCAGCAGGTGAAGGGACCTCTCCCAAAACTACGGCCTCTACACCGGTCTCCAGATCTCCACTAACAAACGGGCTAGCCAACTTTGTCCTAAACTGATACAACTCCCCACTGCTATCCCTCAACCTATGATCATAGGTAACATCATGAAAAAACTTTTGGGCATCCAAAGCTCTCCCAAGCAGTAGAGCCAAGTTTCTATCAGTGGTTTTGATGATATAAGCAATCTTATCGACCGCTTCACGCCCGTCGAAAGCGTCTTTGTAGGTTAAACCATCTTTTACACGGTCGGAGAGGGGTATACGGTCACGGAAAGCTTCGGCGACGCGAGAGAGAAGAGCAGGGTATACGAGGGGACTTTTGCGGATGGAGGGACGAGCAGGGGACGAGGGGGTGTTCGGACCTGTACCTAAGCCTGGGGGTAAGACGGCCCCTCTAACGATGCCTATGGCTGGGGCATCGTGAACGGGGGGTCTCGAGAGTCTTCGTGGATCGAGAGTGCGTTGTGATTGTGAGGGAAGAGTTGCGGCAGACATGGACATTGAGCGATGGTCTTGTGGTGCACGGTCGCGACGGCTGAGACCAAGCGATAATCGGGAAGCGGATTCGAGGGAATGCCGAGAAGAAGTTGATGGATGGCCAACGAGAGTGACGGAATGGTCACCTGTGGATATTGATGGTTGAGGTGAAGGTGATTGTGTTATTGAGGACCGTGCGTCGTAAGATGCGTGCTAAATCAAAGTTGAAGGATGAACAAACGAATAAATGTAAAAGAAAAAAAAACATACATAGTCGCTTGATGGAGACTCGACAACTGAAAAGAAAGATGGTTTTAGAGTTTGAGATTTTGAAGTATGAGGGAACAAACGAACCAACATCATTCCTAGCCCAAGGAAGTTCACTATCTTCATCTGTCCCCTGATCACTAGAGGAATGGGAAGGTGGGGTGGTATTGTTGAGAGTAAAATCCAATCCCAAACGACCGTCATTATGATGATCAAGTGAAACACCTAATCTTGGTGCACCATTTCCATTGGTGAGACTGTGAGTCGAGTTTGGGCGACTAGAAGGACCAGCTGAGGGTTGATAAGCGACACCGACACCATTGCCAGTACGGTTAGGGTTTCCATTGGGAGGATAGATCTGCTGTGGTGGGTAGTTTTGTGTGTTGTTGATATGACGCGGATAAGGAGGGTCAGTCGGGTCGTTTCTGACGGTTCCTCCTGGATAGACTACAGATCTTGCACGGCTCACGGATGGCTGGTTAGGTTGAGGGCCTGGATTTGGATAAGCATACGATCCGGGAATGTACTGGTATTGTGGTGGTGGGAGGTAAGGTTGTCTGTGTTGTTGTTGTTGCTGCTGCTGCTGCTGGTACTGCTGGGGTAGATAGTTGGGTGCAGTGTGGTGTGATGAACCTGGACGACCAAAGATATCTTCATAGGCGGCGTGGCGTTTGTCTGGAGGTTGGCGTGGGCCGAGAGGACGGTTCATGGAGGTGGGTATGCTAGTAGGTAAGAGCAAACTTGTCACACTTCCGATCACATTTTTCCGTTTTCGATTTTTTTTGAAATTTCAGATACTTTATTCTGGTCGACTTTCATCCACATACTTAATGGCATAATTGCAAGATAGCTAAGCATGTATACATATTTTCTATACTTGTAATTTTCTACATACACGCCACACCGCGCAACACGGACATTTGAAGAGTTCTCTCAAGGACTGGGCCCACGGGTGTCCGGATCCGTTTAAGCGTTGTTGTTATCCATAACGAGCTTTATAATGAAAAGCCAGGCAGCGATGAAGGAATGTGGAGTTATTGATGGAATGGGAGGAGCCGCTTACAAAGCAAATTCGCATTCCTTTCTTCAACCACGAGGACATTATGGCGACAGCACCAAGCCGTAGTGCGATACTAGGGCTGTATTCATCTACATTGCGAGCTTCTCGTGGATTTTCATCATACAACTTTCGAGAATACTTTCTGCAACGGACAAGGGACACATTTCGTGCTATGCAGGTGAGAAAATTTGCAGCATGGAAGTGTTTGATTTTTAAAAGTGATTATAGGAAGAAAAAGACGGAGCACGAGTGACGATGATGTATGAAGCAGCAGTCAAAGAACTGGGAGTGCTGCGAAGGAGTGCTATTGTGAATCAATTGTATGGAGGCTGGAAAGTTGCAGTAGAGTGATGTCATCCGGAAAGAGCCGTCTAGTATAAAAAGTCAACAAGGACTTGCTTTTCTCTTTAATGAGTCGACGATTAAGCAATCGACGTGGATCTATATCTGCTCCTGATCCTCTTGGAGCTCATGCCAACTTGAATCACAATGTACAGTCATCCAGCACTCTCACCATCATCCGTGTATCAGAACATCAACAACAACAGCCAGAAGCTTCATCTCCTCGCAGAGCTCATCGTAAACTACCTCCTCCAGATCGTGTCAGTTTCGCTTTCTCTTCCTTCAACAAAGACCAATCCACTAGTCCTTCAACCTCTCCTCGTATCCGCCCTTCTTCACCTCATCGTCAATATCAACAACATCATCCACCCTCTATTCCCCGTCTATCTCCAGATCAACTCCTAGACTTGGCTAGAGCTTCTACAAACTCAAAACACGACAATCATCATCCTACTTTCACTCTTCTACCAGATGATGTCCTTCTCCCTTTCATCGATCGTCCTGCTGAAGTCGCTTCTCTCATATCAACCCCTCCTTCTGCAAAACTATTTTCTCTCCTCGAAAAGACCCTCGCTACAATCACGTCTCCCTCAGAAGACCCCGCCAAGTGGTCTTTTACTCAACTTCATGATCATCTCACCCTTCTCACCCGTTCACAAGCTCCAGACGTCATATGGGTTCTTCAGGCACGCAGATGCATCATTTCTCACTCTGAACTTATCTGGGAACGCGTAAAAGCTGCTCTAGGCGTCCCTCCAGAACTCGATGTTGACTATGATCCCTCAGCAGAACCTTTCCTATTTGGTTCTCATGAACTCGGTTACGCCAGTTCTCATGATAGCAGCGTTGACACAGATGAAATTCCAGATGATCTAGGTCGCTCTGCTCGTGGTCATTGGGAGGACTGGGACGCCGTCATGGATTCTCCTGTTGACCATCGTAGGCATTCAGATCCAGAATCTCCTGTTGTTCCTCTCTCTTTATCATCCGGTGACGATCCTGCTTCCCTACTCTCAATCGAACCCATACTCAGTCCCTCTACATCTCCCCTTCAACTTCATCATCACCTCTCAATATCACCAAGTAATTACGCTGCCACATCTACCCACGATATCTCGGGTCTCGCCCTTGACGATATCCAAGAAGGTGCAGAGGAAGAAGAGGAACAATCAACCACAACAGATACTCCTACTGAAATGCCTGATGAGGATGGCCAAGATCCCAACCTCATCTCACCAACACACATCCAAGGTCTTCGGATCTCCACCAGTCCCATATACCTCTCTGACATTTCAGGTTCCGTCCCTCCCTCTGTACTCGCACCTGGTTCTTTATCCGTGTCTTCCTCTTCCTCTTCCTTGGTCGGCTCAGCATACAAACCACCCTCACCCATTTCACCTTTGCCCCCATACAATTATCCTACAGGTACAGCGAAATCCCCCACTCCAGGTTCAAATCCTCGCTCCCGTCCACCATCAGGAACTTTTGTTCGTCCAAATATACCAGGATATGGTCCCGCCGGTCCACCACCTGTTTTTAGACGCTCAGGATCTTTTGGATCTTTGGGCTCTGTCAGGGCTGGGTTGGCACAGGAGGAAGAAGGATATGCGTCCTCTGGAGCATCCGATACGGGCAGTTTGTACGATTTCGGGTCCACGAAACTCCATGGACATGGGGGACCGTTGTTTGTTAGTAGTTTTGCGAGGTTGAATGAGGCTCCTACGCTCGCAACTGGTCCTTCGTGAGTTAACTTTCTCTATAAGCGATAAACGATTAATTTTCTTGGTTGGGCAGAGTACCAAGGGCGAAACATCAGCATCAGAGGTCAATGTGTTTATTAGATCTTGCAACATTTGGGATGTCGGTGGCGCAGTCTGCTGATCAATTCGCAACCGCCTCATAGTATTAATACAAGCGGTTAGAACGTTATATTTATGTACATGGCAAAAAAAAAGTGGTCCAAGACCATACGTGCAAAAATCGAAGCTTCAGTCTTTGTCCATTGGGATAGCGAGAAGGAAGGCAGGACCTCGTACATCAATCTGCTGGTCATCGTCAAACCATCCTTTTGGCATCTGCCACGATGGGTCCTGGCTACTGCTGCAAGGCCTGCCCTTTTCAAACGGACATACAAGCATGTACTTAACAGTCACGTCCACTGCCAGTCGAGCTCGTTTCGATGGTGGAGCTTCCTCCCGGTATAGGTGCTGATTTGTGCGCAAAAAGTGGATAATATCACGGATCGTTGCATAGCCTTGACTCGACCCTCGATGGTCTTTCACCGATGTCATCTGAAGGATGTAAAGTGTAATTTTGCCATCGTCTTTTTCGTAAAAGAAAGCGTCAAAGAATGGGTAGTTCGTATGTTCCGGTACGAAGTAATCACCTACCGCACTGTCCTTAAGTTGCTGTCGTAGAGTTTGTCTGGTGAACCAGATAAGTTGCCTCTTCGTGCGTTTAGACAATGCTCCACTAGCTTCACCAGAATATATAGCAGAAGAGAACTTGGGCGGACTATGCTCATTGCTTTTCAGTTGATAATAATGATAATCGTGTTCGCCGCGGCAGATAAGTCGATGTGAGGTCATCTCAAAAAGTTGCCCTGCGAAAGTGACGGTGTTTGAGACAGAATTACGGAGCAAGAAATGCCGCCTGAGGTCTGATAGCGACAGGTTCTGCATCTGCCGGAAAGCTTTTTTTGCCACCCATTCTGATTTAAAACTTGGCTCCCACGAACATGTTTTGAACGGACCATTAGCTCTAGGCTCCACACGTATAACACTTTGGGATCCCTCGATAACAGCAAGGTTGGCGCCTTGAGCTTGGGTAACGATTGCCTCGAGTGCTGTGAGGTCGAGATTGGCCAATTTGTTGTCTTGCTGCTCATCACGTGCTTGTAGTATAGCAAGGAAGACCTCTCGAGGGATAGGCCCATGTATTTGCACTGCGTCATCTATGAGTATGCGAAGGGCATCATCGAGAGAGATCGCCAGTGGATTTGGATTTGCAGTAGCGGAGTTTGTCGCAGGCAATGTAACAGAATCTGGCTGGGTGAGTGGAGCAGTCGATGAAGATGGCCAGGCAGCCCGGGAGTCTCCCTGTTCGAGTGTATTGTCAATATGGCGTCTTAGGGCCTCCTCCGCGGCCTTGAGAGCTTCACTTGGGAACTGATCTTCATCCGAATGACCAAGCAGTAGATTCTTCAATGCGATCTCGAAGGCAGGATAATCTTGGTGGAGTTTCAAGCTGTCAAGTGAGTGTAGATATCTGCAATATCAGAGGGATGAAGACAACGGACCCTTCGAAAAGCTCATCTGACGTCCATAGGTTTATGCCCCAGATGAGTGCAGCCCGCTGCGTACACACGTCTTTATATAAAGTTGGATTGGGACAGGGAGCCTGAATCAGAAAGGAGTCGCCAGCAGCATTGATGTAGGGTGGAAGAGATTGTCCAGGTGCAGTTTCCACTAAAGACCATATTCTGCCCCTGAAAGGTAATAGTGGCTCAACGGAAGGCGTCGGCTGAAAGACTTGGTAATTTTGTCCGTCCGAGTAAAAGAGATAAACGATGCCTCTGAAATAAAAGATGACAGTTTCGTGTTTCCTCAGAAGTCGAACGAGTAGATAGAATAGGTAATATGTTTTGCCTGGGGCGAGTTAGGGGAATTAGCAACGCATGGAATAGGGCATGACGCACCAATTCCAGGTTGGCCAGTGACGACCACAGCAGAACGAGGTTTATAAAGGCCATAGTCCCATGTTTGCTTGTATAGAGTTCGATAGCAATCTCGCACGAGAATCTTCTGGTCACCGCTGAAATGTAGTGGAAAAATTTCGCCGAAAGCACCGAGATCGATATTCGTCTCGTCAGTCTCGTCACCAAAGCTCCAGCATTCGTTGGCAAATTCATTGACCTCAGAGAAGAATACACGCCGCCAGCTCATGGTGGCAAGTTTGAAACCCCAATAATCGTGTTTGATGTTATCAAGGTTGATAAGATAAGATCTATTTTTTGAACTGGTTGACCTTTCCTTCATCCACTCCAACAACTCAAGCTGAGGTCAAACCAAAATGCTGTACCCAATAACTCATCTATTACCTGGATCCTCCAATACAGTGGCCATACTCGGGCCTATCATACAAACTCTCGAGACCTCGTACGCAAAACTTCCAGTGCTTTACTCTTTCGATATTTAACGTAAATGTAGGACCGGAGCCATCAAAGATACTTTAACAGATTCCTTGGGGCCTATCAGATGCGCTGCTGTTGATTCCACTGGGAAATATCTCGCGACGGCGGGGGATAGTAAAGTGCTCAAGCTGTATAGTCTTGAGGGATTGAGGTTGATTAATGAACGGTATGGATTTCTTACTTTTATGGATGGTTTCACGAACTAATAACCCTGCTTCTCGATACTTTTTTTTTTTGAATACAACAGTGAACTCCCGAAACGGCCCACATCGATACTCTTGACTCAAGACGCAAAAAATATCTTAGTTTCGGATAAATTTGGAGATATTTTCAGGTCGGCGTTCTTTGTACATTTATTCTATACCCCGTACTCATCATAATTTGTATTATACATCAGCTACGCGTTCGACTTTACACCATTACCAGCAACACAAAAACGAGATGATTTATCATCCCATGAAAACCCTTCAGGGGGCACTCTCGTCCTTGGACACGCTTCTCTGTTGAACGCGTTTTTACTTACGAAGGATGAGAAGTTTATTATTACTGCGGATAGAGATGAACATATTCGAATCAGTTGGTACCCGCAGGGGTATACAATTGAGATGTTCTGCCTGGGCCATACAAAGTACGTACTTGTCTCATTTTTCATACATAATCTATCGTGTTCTAACCCTTCCTCCCCCTCCCACTCTCTCTTCCCAAAAATCTCAAGATACGTATCGGCAATCCATATACCTACGTTTGCACCGCAAGACCTCGTGTCGGGAGGGGGTGACCCAGTGTTGAAAATATGGGATTGGATGAACGGGAAGGTGAAACGTGAGATTGAGATTTGGGACGTTGTTGAGCGTTATATCAGAGTTAAGGCCTCGAGGAGGAAACGGGGAGAATGGGCAGAAGAGGAGGGCAGTGGAAAAGGTGGGAAGCGGAAAGCACGCGGGAAAAAGTCCAAGGGGAAGGGAAAGAAAAAGGAGGAGACGAAGGAGGAGGAGGAGGGTGCTGATGATGATGAGGTAGGGGAAGCGAAGGCGTTTGGTGAAGATGAAGGTGAAGGTGAAGGTGAAGCTCCTGCTACTGCAGGCGAGGCATCTACCTCACAGGAAAAAAAGGGCGAGAAAGTGCTTGTCATTTCTAAAATTGCGACGACTTCGTCAAAGCATATCGTGTTCAGCGCAGTGGGGTGAGTTTTTCAATTGTATCCCTCGACGATAGCTTGATGACCACCATATATAGTGCATCTGCACTTTTTGTAGTTGATTATACTGTCGATGAGACAGCCTCTGCGGAGGTTCGTGCATTCGAATTGGGACAACCTGTACTAGGTTTTGAACTTGCGCCACAACAAGAAGATCAACTGTGGGTGACCTTGGATGGGAACTGGAGTGAAGCACAAGAGTCTACATCTGTGGATAAACCTTTTATCGTTGCGCTTGACATTTCAAAATCTGGAGAGGTACCGTAACAAGTCATGCTCGCCCCTGCCTGCACCTCACATTCTATCCAGCTTGTCAAATCAACATCTCAACCTCCAGTCGTTAACACACTCAGCTCGAAATCCTCACAGTCAGGTAAGTTTTCCTGATTTTCGACATATATCATAAGACTAACAAATTGGGGCAGCCACGTCAGAGCAACTTAAGAACCTGGAACTTTACATCGATCTTGTATCGATGCCAAAAGGCCACGAACCTGAAAACGACCAGGACGGCGAAGTAGCGCTTTCGAAGCCGGAAAAGCAAACCAAGAGAACTCTAGGCAGGCTCAAAAACAAGCAAAAGGTTATTGATAAAGAGAAGGAATTGGCTACTTTGGGGGATGATGACAAGGAGCCTGCTGCGAAAAAGGCCAGGTCAGATGCCGGAGAGAGCCCTGATGTGAACATGGAGGAGGGTTAAAAGCCTAGCGTTATATTTGTTTTTTAAACACAAAAACACCACAAAATTTACAGTATGAGCAGCGAATATTTAGCTTGAAAGTGTAAAATCGGACTTGGGTCGACTACCGAGGCCAGTCTACAAGACAAAAATGAGCAAACAAGATTCGTATCATGTGCACAAACGTCCGACCTTTGCATATATCTGTTCGATCCAATGCATATTGGCAATGGAATCCTCCCGATCGACCCATGTCTGAGGAGTTCGGCCCTTGATACGATCCACAAATGCTTCGAGCTGAAACCTATATGTCGTCCACCATGCTTCACCCTTGCCCTCAATCTTTGCATCTGCAAATGTATAAACTTTCTCCACTCTAGTTTTGACCGTGTTATTGTTTGCTTTGGTAGAAACCGTGATTGAGTGGTATAAAGTTGGCATGGGGAAATTATAGATCTCAATATCTCCACCCTCGAGTGTGATGATGGTGCTGACCCGAGGCATGGGAGGAATGAAACCGTAATTGAAAGGCATTCTGAGATCGGCGTATAGAGTGGCTGTAATGTCGTTTGGCAAAGCGAGTGTAGCAGTCGTGCCACGATCCACATTTGGCTTGAAGCTGGTAGGAGAGCCGGGTGGGACATGATGATTATGCTCAGCTGAAATAACAGCCGTAGGATTAGACGATGAAAGGTATCGGATAACATTGAGGGTGTAGCATCCCATATCCATGAGACCACCTCCACCCAGCGAGTAGTCAAAGCGGATATCACCAGGCTTCATGACTCCTTTTGGGACTGCAAGAGAAGCAGATATGTGCTTAATGGCACCTAGCTCTTTGCTATCAATTATTGCCTTGACTCGTTGTATGGCTGGATGGAAACTATTGAAGGTAAGACGTAAGATCGACGGATATAAAAATAAAGACTATACCGGTAGTGGAATGCCTCCAAGAGAACGAGACCTTTCTTCTCAGCGAGGTCAAACATATTGCGAGTCTCTTCAGCGGTGTTTGCAGAAGGCTTTTCCAGCAGTACGTGTTTGCCAGCAGCCAGAGCCTTCATAGTCCACTCGTAATGTAAACCGTTAGGCAGCTTCGGCACAAAGAATTGAGGGATCCATATGTCCTGGCAAATTCAGATGGGTACATACAGGATTGTATACCGCGTCAATTTCAGGGTCATCTAAAAGGTCTTCACAAGACATGAGGATTATGAGGAGGTTCTCTCGGAGTAAGAGAGGAGTACCTTGGTAACCGTTTGGTCCTCCATAAGCCTTTTCGAAACCATGCGTCTTCGCAAATGCCTCTGCTCTGGTCTTGTCTCGAGCAGCAATAGCATATAGAACTGTCTCAGGATGATTCTTTGCAGGAGAAACGATTGCTATTGGCGCGATATTGGCGGCCCCAATGACACCGATTTTTATGGGCCTACTGTCTGGGGAGGGCACCGAAGTAGGAGGGAAGAAGGCCTAATAATCAATAAGGACCTTGACTAGGGTAAAATTATAGTTGCGATACCGTGTAAACTCTGGTGAACAAGGCGATAAGAGAGGCCATGGGAGTAGTACTCACGTCATAGGATTGTTGATGGTTATTTAAGAAGTATTTGCCAAGGACCCCACGTGGTTTCAATTGCTCTACACCAAAGTTATGAGTAAAAAGAGGTAATCCTAAGTTTTGAAATGACAAGTCTCTTTCTTTAACAAACATATAGCTCAAAGCTGGACTTGCTAGTTCGTGTTCGTTACGCGAATCCACTACCACCACCGCCATGCCCTCCAAAACTCATCAACATTCCTACAAATCCTATGCGTTATGCCCGTCCCGAATTCCTCAATGCCATAGCTACTGAGGCTCCTCTACCAATGATTGTCGATGCAGAGTGCGGAATGCCTCTTGATCTCAGTCAATTCGCTTGTTTATGGGAGGAGGATGGTGATGATTCTGGTAAGTATTCCCGTTCAGCATAGTTTCCCAACACAACACATACGTTACTTATTCTTTCAGAACTCAATCCCGATCCACAAAATTTGCCAGTCCTTGATCCAAAAGACGCGTTTCTTCTTGGCGACCTTACGACGTCTGGTTCCTACGCGAATGGCTCGTCTGGTTCACTAAGCACGTCATTAGCAAATGTACCATGGCTCCGAAAGACAGAGTATATCAGCCGCGAGAGCTCACAAAAATCTGGAGCGCAAGAACAGTGCGTGCCTTTGCTATCCTTTTATCAAAAAGACCTTTCCTTATATGCATTTAGAAAACAATTCCAAGCAACAGCCATTGACATCTCTCGTGCAGCACAACTCCGGGATATCGATGCATCTTTCGCCGCTTGCAATGATACCTTTTCACTCGAAGATCTACGACATCCCAATAAGCCTGGTGTCACCGCTGTTGAATCTTACGAGGTTCTTCCTGATGATGCTATCTGGTCCAACCAATACGATCTCTTCCGCTTCTCCGAACGCCCTGGAGAGCGACCGCACGACGTACACATATCACGTTTCTTTTTTCCCATACGTTCTGAAATATCTTTATGCAGGTGGAAGATCCCCGATTGGACTGTGCTATCCTTCGTCCCATGAAAACAGAACACGACTCATTCCTCGCCTATTACCTCACCCAAGATGACGAATCTGCACTTAGATTTAAGGAAGCACGGTTTGCGTTACCTCCTTACGCAGTCTCCGATGATCAAGAGGTGGGTCTATTTGACAGGACCAGCCTGCTTTTGAACTTACCCTAGTCCAAAAATTAAAGGAGACAAATTTCAACTTTGTGCGAGATTACGAGACTGTCAAGGTGGAACAAGAAGTTCCGAATGAGTTCCTTCTTGTCCTCGACGATGGAGATCCGCCGGAATCCTCGGATAGCCTCACAAACGGCGTTGAATCTCAACTCGCTCACAGACCAAAGGGAGCCTACTATAAAAACATAGAACGAAAGATGACCCTCAAAAAGAAACGCGCCAACGTAAGCCCTTTCTGTTTCTCAATTCAGCAATGTATCTAAACCACTTTCGCTCAGATTTATGAACAATATGAGGACAAGTGGGAAGTCATACGTCTAAAACATTCTGAGATGAGCAAGGAGGAGGAGGAGGAGCGAGAAGAGGGTCTGGCGGAAGTGGTCGACCCCATGTTCTTGATGGCTAGAGGTGACGCCGATGCAGAAGGGGAGATAGAGGTTGACGATCATGCTCTAAACGGCGGGCCAGATTTTGCAGCATTTTAAATTAATCACTTTCACACAACACTCATTGCTTCTCATCTGTTATATATCTGCTGTTGCCGCTATAATACTTGCTTTCACAATAGTCCATCTACGCAAGTCTCCTCTCCTCTTATAGTGGCCAGTGCCTTGCTGAGCGCATGATGACCAGTACCAACAACCGACATCTTGGCTAGAGTGGCGGCAGGCAAAAGTGGTTTGAAGGCCCAAAAGATCCAGTTCATGATGGTAGGGACGTTGACAAAGAACTTCTTGTACTGCAAGAACGTGATTCAAAAGTAGAGCTAGCGATCGACACGACATACCAAGAGCTCCGGATAATGACTTTGGAAGATGTTAGTTGCTTCATTGGCTGCCGCTTTTGATTTAGCATCGCGACTTCCCAAGCCCACGCCAAGGTAATCTGGAACTCAAGTCAGAACAAAAACTTACAACGCCAGATCAAGTTGTTCTACCATGAATCTGGACCGTTTGGTCGATCTCATTGAAGTCCAACATGGCCACGCTCTTTTCTTGAAGGGCAACCCGCCATCTAAACAAATCTTAGGTGAGGTATTTAGAAGAGAGGACCATATCAACCCTACCTAATAAATCTTCTCGTATCACTGAAGACCTCAGTGAGGTTGTTCCCTCCGTAGACATTATAGCTGTGGAACAGTTTAGAAGAAGATATGCTGTAGGGACGGGTCGATAAATAACTCACATTACTGGCCTTCCATGGTGATCGCGGCCATAGATATGTCCTACATTCCCAAACACATCTTCAGGGAACTTTTCCTTGAGAACGGCATCGATATCAATGGAGGTGCGCCACCTCAGGGTGGATACAAACATATCACGGGCTTCAGAAATGCTGAGATTTCTGAGAAACAAGAGTCACGAATTGCAGTAGATATCTTCAAGCTTTTTCTTGCCTTGCGCGTAAGAATTTCATGAGCACCACGCTCACGCGAGCATCGACAGCTGGGGCTGTGGGGTCGATATTAACGCCCCAGAACGTGATGGGTTTCTCGCTCGCTTTCGGGTCGTCTGGAAATCCTTCTGCAAAAATCTTAGGGAGGTCGGCCTTCGAAATAATGAGCAAGAAGTTAGAATGTAGAGGATGGTTGGATTTGGACTGATTACCCTGAATTCCCTCAAAGCTGTCCACTCATTCTCGGTGAACTGTTTAGTTAAGGTGTTTTGCGGCTCGGAGGATTCATCTTCATTTGCAGGAGGAACAGCAGCAGCAGGAGTCTTGCTTTCCTCGACTGTAGTAGCGGACTCAGGAGCAGGAGGTTCTTCCACAGCAGAGGTGGTCACTGGTGGCACAACAACTGCAGTTGGTTGGAGTGGTAGTGAGCTGGAGTCGACACTGGTAATAGCAATATCCTGCGAGGTTTTGTTCTCTGTATCTGCCATGCTCACTAGTACAAGTAGAGTAGAAAGTGCAGGTGTATGTTCAATTGATGGATTGATGAGATCTGATAAGATTCGATATGAAATTGGTGTGTAGTACTTGTTACGTGGATTTTGCATGGATTTTCTGATCAATACTAATCTAGCGATTGAATCGATTGAATTTCTCAAGTCATTGCGGATGTGCGGAGGTGGAGGGCGGAGTCGTGTCAATGATCAAGGAACTTTTTGGGCATAGCCACTGAAATTGATGGTCACTTGTCACAACACATTCATTGGCTTGCTTCCTTCCTCGACGGATGCCAAGGTCATACATTGTTAAAACTTTGACGTCCTAATGCCTCACAAGTACGCTGCTAGCGCTCAAGTTCAACCGCCAGACGCTCATAGACACACCACCACCGAATCCAACAATTCATCATCATGGGGTGTAGATGTCCGTTTACTCCCTTTGCTCGATGAAAAGGACAATAAATATTCTTCAAAGTCCATCGCGTCCACCTCTGCAGCTTATTTTGCTTCCCTCAAATCTTCCTTAGAACGTATCTGGCACTTACAGACGAGCAGGTCTCATCCTATGTCCCCAAAGCCTTCCTTGACAACCACTCCACAATCCTCATCACCAGTCGTCTTCGTACTCCTTTGCGCCCTCTGGTACTCAACCTCTGCATTATCCTCTAACACCGGAAAAGCTATCCTCACTCAATTCCGCTATCCAATCACCTTGACTTTCGTCCAGTTCGGCTTTGTCGCCATCTTCTGTCTTCTCTTCATGTCTCCCCTAATTCGCTTTTCCACTCTTCGTGCCCCAACCCGAGCTATCATACGGAATACTCTTCCCATGGGAATGTTTCAGGTCGGCGGTCATATGTTCTCAAGCATTGCCATTTCCCGCATACCCGTCAGCACCGTACATACAATCAAGGTGAGCTTTTAGCCCTATTTTCTGCGCCTGTCAACCTCATCATCAACGATCATCAAGGCACTCTCTCCCTTATTCACAGTCGCTGCATACGCTCTCCTTTTTGGCGTCAGTTATTCGAGCAAGACTTACCTCTCCCTGTTACCTCTCACACTCGGCGTCATGCTGGCGTGCTCATTCGACATGTCGGCTTCAAACGCAATGGGGCTGCTCTGTGCATTTGGATCTGCCCTCGTGTTTGTTAGTTCGAACATCTTCTTTAAGAAGATCATGCCTACAAGTGGAGGGGCTTTGACTCAATCCTCCCATAAATTGGACAAACTCAACCTCCTATTGTATTCGGCCAGCATGGCTTTCCTCCTAATGATCCCCCTGTGGCTCTATTATGACCTACCCCTTCTCTACGCCTCTACGACCAACCCATCTCACATCACACATCCCAAAGGTGGTCACGAAACACCACATTCCATCATGTATTATTTTCTGATGAACGGCACCGTCAACTTTGCCCAAAACATGATCGCTTTCATCATCCTATCGTCCACGTCTCCTGTTACCTATTCCATTGCCTCGCTGATCAAACGGGTGGCTGTCATCTGCATCGCTATCGCATGGTTTAATCAACGAGTTCACCCGATTCAAGGCTTTGGAATTCTTTTGACATTTACAGGTCTATACATGTATAATAACGCAAAGTCAGATGTGGACAAGGGAGAGAAGCAGATGCGCCGAGCCGAAGCGGCTCGCGACATGGTGCTGCCTACCACCAAAACGGACTCTGTTGTCATGACCGGAACAGATTATCCCCCAGACTTTGCCACGGCCGAGTCCAGCAGCACTGGCCTCGGTGGAATGGCTCACGGACGCGTAAGAATAGCATCCGCGACAACACACACATTCCATCCAAGTACCCTCCCTTCACATCCTTATTCACATCCATCGCACCTGTCGGTCAAAACCTCAACGAGTTCCAATCACGCCACAGGACCTCGAGGGCCCTCGTCCTATCCATCTCCACCGCTTTCCGTCGACTCGCCTCCTTTAGAAACCAAGTCGTTACCAAATACGCAATTTCCCTCAGATACCCCTTGGACGAAACAAACATATCAAACGACAATGGTAGCATCGTAGCTCGTAGGAGTGGACGTAACCTATCCTACGACTTTTGCACATATCGACATTATTACTACTGACATACTCTATCGCACACATTTTACTCTCGTTGCACTGATTTCCATATAGAGTTCAATACCTTCGTATTTATGTATAAGAGAATTTTCTTTGTTCGAACTTTGTCCATTTTTCTCCTTTACATACATAAGCTTATGTGACCATGAAAGTTTTAGAGACCACTACATAGAGCTTTTAGTCTTACGATGAGCTCCAGTCAAGAAATATATCTCAAACAAGCTTCAAACGTGAATTGAGGGAAATGTGATCGTATGGGATAGAAGCGTGACAATGTGACATCACTGATTGGTCACTAAATTCACACGTGCCTTTTGTGGGTAGGAACCAGCAAAAGTCTTTCGTCAACGGGCCCACCGACATCCTCAAGATCCCTCAAGCACCCTTCATCACAATATGGTCCGTACGATGCGTTGACAGAGTACCCAGGAGTCTATTCCATATGGTCACTTGTAGTTTCAAGCAGCTTTTTCGCTGGATGCGCTACTCAGCTGTTGGATGACCTTGGGGACTCAAATTCCAGACTTCGTGCATGAAACTGATACAATCCTCTTTTGCAGGCTCGAGGACCCAAAAAGCACTTGAAGCGTCTCGCCGCGCCTTCGTCATGGATGTTGGACAAGCTGAGCGGAACATACGTGCGTGAAGATTGCAGATTGCGTTTTCTTCATATGTTGATATTTTTTTACCATTGATAGGCTCCTCGTCCTTCTCCTGGCCCCCACAAGCTCCGCGAATCCCTCCCTCTCACCATTTTCCTCCGCAACAGACTGAAGTATGCCTTGAACGGCCGCGAGGTCACTTCTATCGTTAAGCAGCGCCTCATTAAAATCGACGGTAAGGTCCGCACCGACGAGACCTACCCCGCTGGCTTCCAGGGTTTGTTTCTACTATTTTTTCTTAGCATAGGTCAATTTTTTTTGAACCGAAATCTGTAGATGTCATCTCCATTGAGAAGTCAGGCGAGCACTTCCGTCTCCTTTACGACGTCAAAGGCCGTTTCACCATCCACCGTATCACCCCCGAGGAGGCTACCTACAAACTCCTCAAGGTCCGTCGCGTTGCCATCGGTTCCCGTGGTGTCCCCCACATCGTCACCCACGATGGTCGCACCATCCGTTACCCCGATCCTCTCATCCAGGTCAACGACACCGTCAAGTTCGACCTTGAGCAGGGCAAGATCGTTGATTACGTCAAATTCGACACTGGCAACATTGTCATGATCACCGGTGGACGTAACATGGGCAGGGCGGGTGTTATCGTGCACAGGGAGAAGCATGTTGGTGGATTTGACATTGTGCATGTCAAGGACTCTCTCGAGAGGACTTTTGCTACCCGGTAACGTAATCTTTTCGTTGACGCATTCTACATGCTTATTGGTGCTCAGTGTGACCAACATCTTCGTCATTGGTGAGGGCACCAAGCCCTGGATATCCTTGCCCAAAGGCAAGGGTACCAAACTCACCATTTCCGAGGAGAGGGATGTCAGGAGAAAACAGAAGGCCTCTGAGTAAAGGAGACTACTTATTTCGCCTTCTCATTCTTTTTTTGCATTATGACATGCTTTGTATGCCCTCCCACTATGCCATAAAAATTCAGCATGCGGAAGTCATGTCGTCATCCTTGAGAGCTTGAGCACTGGAGGCTTACAAAATTCGAACTAATATTTCTTCTACGAGAATGATAATCGATATTTTCGACTACTACCAATATTCGACGTTTCTGTAGGGCACGATTTCAACTTTGCCTTTCTTCTTCCGCTCTGACTCCCATCTTGTCACCCAATTCGCCATTTTACTTCTTGACCGTTCACTTCCAACGTTTACAGTTGCTATCATCTTTACCCAGTCAAAAGACATGGCAAAACACGTCAGCTCAAAGAAAGATGAATGTTCGGAGTAAGGAACAGGGTATAATTGCACGGCGGTTGTGGAATTGCGTGCGGGATGCAGGCTCGTATAGTCGAAGTCTCGGTGGGGATGCGAAATGATGGACGAGATTGAGGGCATTTGGTTTGTTCCCTCCGATGGTGTGTATCTTTGAAGGTCACATATATCAACCCATGGACGAACGAAGAAATTAATGTACGCACGTCCAGCCTGTGGGTCTAAATCCTATCGCCTTAGTGAATTTTCCTTGGAAGCGTTCTACATAAACTTTTAGTCTGTCAGATGTGATTGTTCCGAGAGGAACCAAATGGACGGTCGCTTCAAATGGGTCTGATGTTAGGAGAGCGTCCAGTTCTGCGTCGGCTTGGCATCGAAGGATGGCAGTCTTGCGTGCATCGCAATACACCTTGGAATTCAAAGCATGCGCAATGGCTAAGAGCCGTATCAGCCAGAGACATAAATAACTGCATTTTAGAGGAACCTTTTACGATGCGCTCTTTTCCAATTGAATACGTTCTGACAAGAGAATTCATTGAAGGTTCAAGGTAGTGCCGAGAAAATTATTACCCCACAATAATCAACAATTTCTCAGCTGTTGTCTGTTTCAAAGTATGGGACGAGCCGGTCCACCGGTCCATCATAGTTGAGGTGCGGCCAAGTGGTTCTCCTGCAGCAAGCCTTCGTGCGAGCTCCGCACAAGCAGAAATCACCAGAGGCTGTGGAGGAAAGGTATACTGTTATGTTGTGATATGGCTATGAGTACAGAAGGACCGCGGATGCAAGATACATACTTTCGGATCCAAATATGTGGTGTCCAGATAGACATGGTCGATCCTTTTGCCTTTGACTGCAGGATGTAGAACGTGGCGCGGCGACGCACGAAAATCGCCGCAGTGAAGATAGCGAAAGATCTTACTCGATCCAAGAAATGGAGACCTGAAACTACTATCACCAGCGTTCACTGTCTGGCACCCCTCGAAAAAAAAGAGACAGGATCCTGGACAATGATTTGCCTCTATAAGCGTGACGTGGACACCACCCGTGTTTGGAATTTCTGTGGGCACATCGTATGGAAGAGGGTGTAGCCATTTCCGGTCGACCGATAGCATGTGATCAATCAGGTTAGCAGTGCCCTCAGAACAATAGATAGGACCGCTCTTCCAATTAGAGGCCAGGTTAGTGTAATGGTCCGAGTGTGCATGTCTGGCGAAAGATGTCAATACTGTGTAGGAGGAAAAGGACGTGTAGTCATACGTCAAAAAATACGCGGTGACGCCTGGTATTGACCCATAACGAAAAGCATCGACGGCAATAGGCATGCCTTGTAGTATCTTGTAGAAGGGCGCCATACGTCGCCCACCGTTATTCTTAGTCGGGCGAAAATCTGGCCGTTCCGATACGCTTGCTTCTTTCCAGGCTTCGTTTTCCTTGTGAGAAGACATTAAAACTGAAAAAATATTCCCATTTGAGCGTTCAGGCTTTATGTTCCGGTCGCAGCTTTGTAATGAAGATCGTCGAATACTGGGAGGCTCAAACGATGAAAGTGGATGAAGGGGCTTAACCTCTGAAGGGACAGCAGATGTGGCTCCAGGAGTCTCCTTTGAAGAGTCCTCTTGAGCATCCAAACAGTCGTTGACATGCCTTGCTAGTTCCTGTCGCAATTCTTTAATGCACAGAAGAGAGCCAACGGGGAGAACCCTACGAGATGCGATAGCCCGTCCAAAAGCATGGCACATGAGGGGCATCTTGTACTGGGATCGTGCTGGAGGGATGAGGTACCTAGGCCTTCAAGCTCCTCCTCCTCAGGAGGCACAAAAGCCAATTCGTCATCACCCATATCCCAATCGTCGTCGACATTGATTGGGAGGTCAAAGTCTATTGTTTGGTCTACCTTCCCCAGGTCAGGACTAATTGAAGTAGAAAGGCCTTGGTTCCATAAGGAGGTGTCGCTATCGTCCCGAAGCAAAAGTGTGGGTTTCCCAAACGGCTCCGACGTTTGTGACGAGCTTGAATGGAGTAAAAGATATGGAGACCCGAAGGTCGGAGCATCGTTCTTCCTGGTTGAAACTGCAGTCTTATTACCGACAATGTTTGACGAGTTGGCGCATGATTCCACATCGTTATCAACGAACTCGACCTCGTCAGAACTTTCAGTATGACGATGTCTTTTAACAGTCTGGACTACGTCTATTTCGCTATCCGAATCGTCGATGACAATGATATCTTGTGTTTTGCGCTTGTTGACTGTGATGTCCTTTTGTTTCCGCTTGAAACTCACAGGAGGGGTACCATTTGGAGAAAAGAAGTCGTGAAGAGTAACTTTCTTTTTCGAGGAGGACATAAAGTATGAGAGAGTGTCAGAACTAGTACTTACTATATTTGTACTTGTCTTTGATGGATTGAGGCCGTGGTATCCTCGTATCCTCGTTATTATCTCGTTGTTCCGTTTCACCTCTTCATTCTCCGCGTTTTCACTAGATAC
>JABAJW010017921.1:0-35217 GCA_018855395.1 Arthromyces matolae
AACAAGACTTTATAAGTATTTTCATTTCTTTATTAATTCATTACTAACTACATAGGAATTGCGCGGTGACGTTAACAACAGCCCTCAATACAACAGCTGCCATGATTAACACCAGATAGGTGTACGGCAGGTTCCTCAGTCCACTGTTGCTACTACCAGCGCTGGAGCCGCTAGCAGCGGTGGTATCGGAGGCTGGTGGAGCAGTAGCAATACCATTGACGCCTCCTGTCATCGGTCCACCGGTCTCCTACAGAAGGTGTAAGTCGTCGATATTGGGGGGTGGTGCAGCCATAAACGTACCGCCACTTCTGAGTTCCCAATCTGGATCGCTGCGGCGAGGAAATTCGCATACGTGTTTCCTGCGGAAGGCGCATTGATACTGCCAACCATGCCCATACCACAATGTAGGAGCTAAGAAAAATAACATATTAGCACTCATATCCTCCAATTTCGGCAAAGCAGAACATACTTGTTTGCAGTGGAACCAGATTGCTGCGTAAAGGACTCAGCGAAAAAGAATTAAATGCTAGACACAGAGTCGGACTTACGTTGGGTATCGTCGATAATGGTGATGGTAAAATTGACGGCATGTTGGAGCCCAGAGTCAAACCCTGCCGCTGAATTATTTCCGGAGGCCGCTAGGTAGGTACACGGTGCAGCAAACGAAGATTGGGTTACAGAGTGATCTATTCCATTGCTACCACAAGCCAATTGGAGAAAAAGTGCCGTCAAAAACAAACGAGCTCACTCTGGGAACCAGAAAGTAACCTGTGTACCATTTGGCGCAGTGAAATTGGATGGGTGAAAGACAAACTGCTCTTGAAAGGCCACATCGACCTGAGTAGTTCCAGTTCAGTCATGATCATGATCACTACGGTCAAGTCGATATTATGACCCTACTGACATTTAGGTGGCCTGTGGTATCTGGCGGTGCGCTTGGCACAGCGACAACGGGAGCAGCAGAGGATGTTGGGGAAGGAGCGGGGCCACCTCCATACTGTGCAAGAGCAAAGGTAGGTATAAGAACAGCAAGTAGTGCAGAAGCGAACATGTGCAAAGGGGCAACAGAAGAACAGAGACTGAAAGCTGGACAGATGGGGGCGAGGGAAACTTGACTCAATTGGCAGAATATAAAGAACCCATAGGTTTAGACGACAGCTTTCATCATGAAGCAACTGAGTTAAATCGGATGCTCATGTAAAAGGAGCCCACAGTCGGCAGATTGCAGTGCATTTGAACCAGAAAGAGACCTCGTATTCGCACCGGCTTTGCTCCAATAGTCGTTGGTTGTTAATCGCAAGACAAGGAACTTCCATATTCATACAAACATCCACCACACTCTATATATATATGGCATTCGCATTGAACTGGAACATCTACATCGTCCTGATTTTCATGACTCGGGGAAAACTTTTCACATTGGTTGATTGAGTCGCTGCATGCATCACGTCAATATCGAGTAAAAAAGCCTGAGGTTGGCAGATTCAGATTATTATACTCTGCAAAGGATGTAATTTCGTATTGCCGTAGTATCACAATGTAGTAAACCTACAGAAGTTTTCCATGTGGAAGCATCGGCACAGGGTGGTGTGTCGTGTTGATTCAGAGCCTTTTCGACAAGGATTTTGGCTTTTCACGTAGATACCACATTGCATTCTAAAACATCTAAAACAGAAAGAAAAAAACGTGTAAGAACTCCGGTTTGAGCAGAATGAACCAAGAATAAAAGATAAAAAGATCAGATTTCCGTTCTTGACCCAAGTTCACTGGTTCCTTTCGCATTGGCGAAAATGTACCAAGAGAAAGTGGGTCTGTATTTCAGCGAGGTAACTCTCCAGTAGTGTGAAGCTAACATCATATGTTGTCAAAGAATGAACTTGAAGAGACATACCATGAAGGCCAGCACCATCGTTTTTTGAGAGACGCGTATGTCACAAACGCGTCACAACTAAAAGAGTTTCCCTCCATGGCGCCGAGAATTGAGTCGATGTCCGTTCTTTCGTTTTCTCAACCAGATACAGATAAAAACTTTCTATGAATCTAGCCTAGAACCTCCTGCTCTCACTCGTTCAACGACAACCGTTCTTGACCCTGGCAGTAATCCCTCCTTTCAGATCGCTAAAGAAAACAAGTCTTACAAGCATCAATACTCAAATATTTATTTCGTTCGCCTGCGGCTGCTTCGTAAATTTGTTGAGGACGCAGCACTTAGACGATGGGGCACTCATTCTAGTACGTTGTTATCTTGCGTACATTCTTTGTTTTATGGCTAATTCATCACAACAGGCAACCCAATTTTAGTCCCTCGCGTCCTCGAAGTTGTCAAATCGCGCATGTGCTATATTATTGGCACAGTCTACATGGATATGCCGCTAAAGCCTAACGTTATTGAAGACCTTGCACGCGACGTGAGTCTGTCTACCATATAAATCTGTGGCTTGCTCACGTCGCTTTCTTCAAAGCAATCAATACCTCCACCCGCGCCAAATCGCCAGTTCTACTCTGAAGAGGATAACATTATGCTTGAAGATGAGTCCGGCCGTATTCGTCTGGTAGGTGACCGCGCCAAAGATGCGCGTTTGGTCACAGGCGTTGTTGTTGGGGCTTTGGGAGCGGAAACACCGAACGGTGACTTCGAGGTTGTTGACTTGTGCTATGCGGGTATGGCACCCACCTCAGAAGAAGAAGAAGAAACTAAAATGGATGTCGATGGTACGTGCTATCCTATATCAAGACATTGAAGCCTTTAAAATCGTCCAGAAAACAGTTCGACCTCGGATGAATGGATAGCAGTCGTTTCAGGTCTGAACATTGGAGCTCTTTCACCACCTGATGCACAGCTACAGATGCTCGTCGAATATCTCACCGGTGAAGAAGGAGGTGTCTCAGAACAGATTGCATCTACACAGATATCACGCCTTATCATCGCGGGCAATTCCATGGCTCAGCTTTCACTATCCCATAAGAGTGAACCCGGAGAACACGACCAACCATTCAAGAAATCTGTGAGATTTGTACCCCGACTCCTACATACACGATGCTCACATAATGGATAGAAACGGTTTGGTTCTGATACAGCAACCTTCTCACCTCATCCAATCCTAACTCTTTCGGACTATTTGTGTGATATCGCAACTTCGCTACCGGTTCATATACTTCCAGGCGAATCAGATCCATCTGGGACAATCTTGCCCCAACAGCCACTACCTAAAGCAATGTTCGGTGTGGTCGCAAAGCTGCCAACGTTTACTTGCGAAACCAATCCCACATATTTACGTTTGGGTTGTCCAGCAGAGGGGTCAAGTCATTCCTCGCTGGAACGTACGCTATTGATCAATTCTGGACAACCCCTTGACGATATGTTCAAGTATCTCCCTTCACCACCGAATACACGTCTATCCATATTAGAATCAACGTTGAAATGGCGACATATGGCACCGACAGCGCCGGATACATTATGGTGTCATCCATATTTTGGCACGGATCCATTTATCATCACAGCGACTCCAGATCTGTATATTGTGGGCAATCAAAGACGGTTTGCAACCAAGATCGTGGTAGATGAAGATCAAACTGGAGAAATGTCAAAGGCACGATGCCGTGTGGTAATGGTTCCCGACTTTTCGAGAACAGGTGTCCTCGTCCTGGTTAATCTGAGATCATTGGATGTGAAAACATTGACCTTTGGGGTGCAGGGTATGACTGGCGTGGGGAAAAACACAGAACAACGTGAGTTTCATATGCCTTGAAATATCTCAGCATAGTAACGTCTTCGCAGAACCAGAAGCACTTCCTTCGTCGCTGACTGCGCCCCTTGAATCAGTCTCAACTGCGCCTAAATCTAGTCTCAGCTCGGAATATCTGTAGTTCTTCGTAGCATGATCATTGTTTTAAGTAGACAAGTATTTTATCAGATTCACAAACCCCATTGCATCGTGGAAGGTACCCAATATGATCGTCCAAACTGTTCATCCTGATCGTCAAGCCAACAAAGCCCATCTCTGTGAACCATATTCTCCAGCGCCGCTTTCGCTCGCTCTCGAGTCCAACCCTTCCTTTGAACTATTATATCTTCAACCACTCGTCCACCTTCAACTTGTGCGATTGCCAGTATGACTGACTGATCTTCGTCAAGTTCTTTAACTACGCTCCGTACCATTTTCTTTCCCCCTACTTCCACGACTTGATAACCTGCTCCAAGTGGTTCAAGAGTTTTGATGCTTCGTAGAACATCATCTTCGGTGATCCCTCCTCCATGTACGCCACGTAGCTTGCTAACCGTATGAACAAGCTCTGACATCTCAATAAGGCCTCCATTTCGCTCTCGCGTACTGACACACACATCGACGATTTGTACGCCCAGTTCATGTTGCCAATCTCCAAGTCCAAGCATCTCGGCCCACCAGCCCCCCTTTCTTGGGCCAGCAAGGGGATCGACTCCGATAGATGCGCACATTTGCTGGAAGGCTTGACGGAACACGGGATCATTCTTTATCGAATTGCGATGGGTAGAGGCGAAGTCAGCTAGCGCTGAGCGAAAATGCGCGAGCTGAGCATGTAAATGATTAACTTGAGATTGGGAGAGGGCGGACGAAAGCTGAGCGAAAGAACGATTAGACTGTTCTGCGCGCTCAAAGGCAGCAATCCCTACGCCACCTCTTCGAAGCATCGAGTATATAGTCAACAATGGCAAGGTACATTGCGTGACGTCAAATTTGAATTTAGCAATATTTTATTTTTATATGAGTTCCACAAGCCTCTAGATCTACAGTACATAACCTTTCCGAATCTATAATAATTTCTTCACCTAATTCGACGCTCGTGAGCTTGTGGATTTGGCAATGACTCATATGTTCAAGGAGAGACGAAACTGAAAGATTGAAACATTTGCTTCTGGTACAGAACCTGGTACAAGTAACCTACACGAATAACAGTCGAAGTAAGGAATGTGGTATAATATGACAGATGTACGGATGGGTATTATGCCTAGATGATAGATGATATGTATGTAGTTCGTGATAAGTTTGGCAAATCATGTTGTGATTGCTTGGCCATCGCCTCTTACTTTTTTTCCTTCAACAACGATCCCAGTAGTAGAAGAAAACGCCTCTTCCCTCCGCGGGGTGTGGTGTATTATCGAGGACTGCAGGACGCACTATTGCAGTTGCCAAGCACAAGAGCGTTCAGTGCAAGGTTTGAGGGAACCAAAGTCTTCGGAGAACCAAGGAATGGATAACAGCCTGACGATATGAAGGTCTATGTCACATTCGTAAGAATAGCGGCAAGGTCTTTCTCGCTGGCTGCAGGTAGTTGTCGTGCGCGGGCTTTCAAGCGCACTGATGTAACGATGAAAAAATGAATTATAAATTATTGTCCCGAAAAAAAGAGAGAGATGGGAGAACTCACGATTCCTATCCAAGGTCAGCAAAACGACTTTAACGACCCCTAAGAGGGAGCCAGCATCCACAGTCCCTGCCTTCAATAGCGCCGATCGATCAACCCAATGATCATCTTGCCATATTGCAGCCCGAAGAATCAAATCATCCGTATTACGCTCCCAGGTGTTGTCACTATTAAAGTCCACCCGCTCCGTGCGGATGCTTAGAGTTGAGAGATAGTTTCCCTTCGATGTCTGCACCTTAAGGGACAAAGTGTGTGAACGGAGGTGTGTTGAAATGTACGTCATGGCATTTTGGGCGGCCTCGCTAAGTTGTGATGATGCATTAGAGGAAAGTCCATCAAGTTCAATTATGACGGGGAGAGGTACAATGACTGTCCAGCGCAGACTCTCGACCAGAGAAGAGAACATGGAGAGGGAGGAGAGCAGGATGTTGGTATCGACAACAAGAACAGAGTAGCCAGCCACGACGTTAAGTTGGGGACGCGTGTCCACTTGGTTCTTGGAGGACATTCTTGGACGCCGCGGGGGTGATGAAGGACCGAAACCGAGTTGGCCGGACTGGAGCAAGCTCTGTAGGTATCTTCGGCGCGCCTGTCACACACATGAGTAGACGCCAATACAAAAGTTAAGAGGCTGACCTTCAATTCTTTGACCTCGGGTGTATCGTTATCGTCATCGTCATCCTCCTCTGAGAGCACGTCGTTGAGAGATTCGTTGTCGATATCCATGTGGTCGTCACTCCAACGAGTGCCAAGCCTCCTCTTGTCCTCTTCCTCCTGCTCGATGCGATCCTGCTCGCGCCATTGACGAACTTTCTCTGCAAGTCGTCCCTCAACCTTCCACTCTTTCGTACCATCATCCCATGTAAACCCATCCACCATGCTGACAATCCCCACCGCGCTCCTTACAATCCTAATCCACCTTTTACTCGGAAGATCCCCTGTCCGAGTAGGGGAAGTCTGTTCGTCGTCATCGTCATCGTCATCATTCTCGATATGACCGTCTGTCATCTCATAATTCCATTCCTGCTCCTCAAGGACCTCGATTTCTGCTTTCCTGTCCTCACCGCTCTTCCAGTAGCCTCTTTCAAAAACACTTCTCCCCACCCATTCCATGCCCCTCATACACCAATCCTCAGGCAAAGGTGGTGCCGTCCCAGACGTCAACATAGTCCATCGTGCTCCAGGTTCCTTCTTGTTTTTCAACAAGCCTTGTTTTGCAATGGCACTCTTGGGCAGCTTGGTCGTAAAGAAGGCTGCAAGCTGTTCCCACGGCACTGCGCGCTCCAGGACCCTCAATACTTGGATGTTCTTGAGTACCGTCGCAAGGAAGGTTAACATCATGGAGAGGTAAGGGTTAA
This sequence comes from Arthromyces matolae, assembly GCA_018855395.1. NCBI lineage: Eukaryota > Fungi > Basidiomycota > Agaricomycetes > Agaricales > Lyophyllaceae > Arthromyces > Arthromyces matolae. The sequence continues at coordinate 6,762 of JABAJW010017921.1, forward strand.
GACTTGCACGAACAAAACCGTGAGTTTTTGTGCGAGTGGGGTGTTCAAGAACATAGGAGAGCATGGAAAACGTGAACTGCAAAGCATATTTGAATGAAGGTGGGGGTTCGTTGCCATGATCGTGTCCAATGTTGGCCTCCGTAGAGGGCGGGGAATGCTGATGAGACGCAGCACTGTGACTTGTCGAGATACGCGGAGAGCTGTCAACATCCATCTTCTCATCGTCGTTCATGGTGGGCTTGGTGATGACGACGGTGGCGGCGGCAACAACACTGTCCTTGCCTCCCATGCGACCCAGGACACTTCCATGACGACCATACTCAAAGATAGCACTGATGTTAATGACGGCCATCATCATCCAATCATTTTCTTCGAGGTCCTCCATTGATAGGCGTTCAACAAAGCGAGCAAGGGTAGGGGGGAAATCGTCCAATTGAACGTGGGTGAAGAGCATTCCATGAAGGAGGACAAAAAGATCGCGTGCAGGCGTGTCAGGTCGAGCTCGACGTGTCTGGTTTGTGACACTCCATATAGGTAGCACAGATTCGCGGGATGTGAGGAAAGGATGAAGGGTCGTCATACTTGCAAATGGTCTTTAGATTCTTGGGTTGATGAGGAGAAACAATTTACACACCTTTTCACAAAATGGTATACACCCTTCAGCTCTTCAGCTTCCACCTCCCGGTACAAAAGGCCCAGATGATGATGGAGCTTGCCCGTTCCGGGCTGCTCTGCCAATCCTGCGCCGTACCAGTCCCTAGCAATGTTGCGCCAACGCTCTGTCTCCGGTTCCACAGCAAGTTGACGGGCAGCAACAATGCCCACTGAAGGAGAGGGACTATCGTCAATTCGGGCTGCAGGTTTATCACTTGTCGACCCTTTTGAGACTTGAGGTGGCTGGAGCAATTCATTTTTCCCAGTGGTCACTACCTCGTTGACATCCTTCAATGTCAGTCTTCGGCCAGGAATAGAAGGAGACCCAGGCCCGCGAACCATGGCGGCGACAGCCATGCGATAACGGGCAAGATCACCCAAAGCTTCAAGCCATCCGCTTTTGAATCCAGATAATGTTGGTTCTTCGAGAAGTCCAGTGTAGAAAGTATAAGAATAGTAGATAAAGTCTTGAAGGTGTTCGAGGGCGAGAACGGAAGTGAAAGATGCACGACGGAGAGACTCGAGGAGTTTGAAAAACGCATACGTCCACAATCTCACTATAATGTTATATTTGGTTGGGATGTTTCGCAGTGAGGAGGGAGCTGATGGTGCAAGAGAGATTTGAAGGAGGTTGTGGATATATTCGGCGAGCCTTTGGCGGAAAATCAGGGCTTCGATCAGATATCGCGATATGAGCAAAGAACTCACTGTTTGTGATTCTCTATTTGAACGTTCCATTTTTCGCGCTCCAAACCCTCGTTGGATGTCGGAGTGGTGGACTCGGGCTGCTTCCCCTTAAGAGTCACTCGAGGCTCGTTACGGAAGGTCTGAGTGTCTTCAGGGTCTCTGTCTTCAGAATCTTCCGCTTTCACTTTTGCTTCAAGGTTTGTTATGGCGCGGTATAGTTTCTTGAGTTGTATGGCAATGACATTGCTACCAGGGTCTTCGCTTCGGTTGCCACTACCTCCTGGACGATCGAAGAGTGCGGACGAAGCCGAGGAAGCGTCAGTGGTGGAAGAGAGGGTGAACGCAGAAGAAGAAACAGAGTTGGCATATGAGGATGTCGAGGATGCAGAAATGTAGTCGCCAGATGACTTGGAGAGAGGTCGGTCACGACTTGGGCGAGCAAGGACGGAAAATCTAACAGGATCATCTTTCCTATAGTCGAAAAGCTGACGATGTGGTGCTTCACGGTCTCTGCTTTCACGAGAACGAGGTTCGCTGTCGGGAATCTGCTCTGGCTCCGCAGTTCGTCGTATTGTGAGAGAATCAGGATTGTAAAGTTTGTGAGTTGAACGAGACTGGGGGGCTGGTGAAGAGATTTTTAAACGACGAGAAAAGTCATCGTGATCTGCCTCTAGAGGACGAGGAGGACGAGGAGAACGGGAAGATTGTTGCTGAGGTTGTTGTGGAGAAGAAGAAGGAGGCTGCGCAGAACGTTCACGTTCACGTTCACGTTCACGCCTAGGAGGCCCGGCTGTTCTTCGCTGCAGAGCAGTAATTTTCTCGAATAGATCAGTAGGCTGGACGTCGCGTGTAACGTCGCGGAGGTCCCTGTTCTTTGGCCGGGGACGATCTGCCATAGTGAGGAAGAGTAAACAGTGCGCCAACGCCGACGTTTTTTGCAACAAGTCCGCAGTTTATACATGCCTAACCTTCCGCAGCATAGCATCACGTGCATCGGTCCGAAGTTTGATCCGTTATTAACACAACATATTTCTAATTATTACCATGTGGAAGGAAACTCCTTTGCTATACTCTAGCAAAATATCAGAAAATCTGGGTGTAAATGCCTATCTAAAACTTGAGGTATTTCTCTTTACATAAAGCACTTCCTGCTATTATTTCTTAACACAATTTATAGAATCTCCATCCTTCACATTCATTCAAATATAGAGGCTTATCTCTCTTTGCCAAACGTGCTCTGGAAAAGCACGGACCCGCAGTTCATCTCGTCCTCGCATCTGGCGGAAACGCTGGCCTCGCTGTAGCCTGCGCCGCAGATGATCTCAAAGTGAAATGCTCCGTATACCTCCCCGAAGGCGCATTGCAAAGCACAGTAGACAGCCTACATCGTCACCACGCAGCAGTACAACTAGTAGGTCGCTTTTATGCCGAGGCACTCAACGCAGCGCAGGCCGCTGTTGAAGCCGATCCCAATGCGTGAGTCAAGATATTAACTAACGACACAGCATCCAAATCAATGATTTCTTTCATCTATCAAGTGTTATGGTTCCTGCGTACGACGATGAAATTCTTTGGGAAGGTCATGGCTCGATGGTCTCCGAGATTTCATCCCAACTTGGATCTAAACCAGATGCGTTTTTCTGCAGTGTTGGTGGCGGTGGTCTAATCGGTGGCATCATCCACGGATGCAAAAAAGTAGGATGGGACGATGGTGTGTGCTCCTCACCATGATGTATCATTCAATCTATCCTCACATATCTTCAGTGCCCATCATCGCACTGGAAACTATCGGCTCCAACTGTTTCTACCACTCCATGTCCTTAAACGGGGACAGGTTTAACCATGTCGAAAAATCACTTCCTTCCGACGTCGACGTCGTCGAAGATATCGAACATGGCGTGACCCTAGCCCACTTCAAAAAGTTCTCTTCAAATGCTTCTGGCTCCCTCGGTGCCTCACAGCCCTCCTCGAAGGTAGTCCAAATGGCTCTATCTCGAGCAGGCAAGGTCGTCTGCGCTAGCGTACCCGACGAGCTTAGCATGGAAGCTCTCTCAAAATTTGTTGGTTCGTCATTTTAGAAAAAAAATGCTCCTGAATATAGGATTAAATTATCAAAACAGACGATCATAAACTACTTGTTGAGCTTGCGTGCTCTACAACCTTGACACCGGCCTACAAACCTGCGTTCTTCGACAAACTCGTGCCCCCCAAAGTTTCAGGCCAAAGGACAGTTGTTTTCGTCGTGTGTGGAGGGTTCAAAATTTCCCTAGATGATGCTGTAGAGTATCGACGCATTGCCAACGAGGACAAATCTCGAGGAGGAGCATGGGGTGTCCTGATGAATGATGGAAGCGTGTTTGAGGTCGAAAAAAAGGACTGAGACTTGTGAGTTGGAAAGGATCCTGATATAATATTGTGAGATATGTAGGGGAATGGATCTAGGAAAACATACATTTATATGGTTCACTGCTGTTTCGATGTTGAATCTTCCTGAGCTGCGCGTTTAGCAAGTCTCTCCGCTCGTATTCTGTTTAGTTCGTCCCTGATTGCACTTTGGTCCTTGGGAAGTTTCTTTGCGAGAAGTCAGAGCAAGTTTGTCTGTACACTGTCAGTCAACATACCTGGAGAGTTCTTTCAGTGGGCGGGAACAACTTGTCGCGGTACTTGGTTGTTTTTGTTCATTTCAAGGACATCATGGACACCATGGAAACTTACAGGAACAACATGCTCTCTGTACCAATCTGGATCACCGAAGTGTACCAGCGCGGCAATTGGAACAAAAAGGTATAGAGAGAATTTGAAAACCTCCAAGTTGGCTCCTCCCATGATGGCACTGAAGAGACCTGATATGCAAATAGACACAAACAGGGAGCAACCCAGATCTACTAATAGCGTCGAGAGGCCTCGCAAACGGCATTCAGAGTTAGATGCCAAGATGGTTTTGATACAGAAGGAAATGTAGTGGTCAATGCAAGTAAAAATATAATCGAGTCATTACAGCTCGATTTCGCGAACGCCATCCTTATCCACCACTTTCACCTTGTATTTTCCTGGAGAAACAACCAATCTCTTTGCCACTTCATCTATGCATCGTCTCAGTGTCGCCAGGCCCTCCTCCAACGATGCCTCAGGATCATGATACCTGAACAAACGAACCAGTCAGCAATGCTCGACCATCAACAGAGTACCAAAACACACCTATCAAGCAAACTAAGAGCAAAGTAACTTCCATAACCATGGGCAGCGAAGGGAACCTCTGCGATTGTGCCAAAGTAGTCTATCCAGTAAAGGTGAGGAGTGAAGGTCGAGGTGTCGTAACCACCCAGGAGGAGGTTGACACTATAAGGTTTACGAGAACGAATAGAATCCGCTAGGGCTCTGCGAACCCAGGATGCAGCGGCGGATGGACGAAGTGCATAGAGGTTGCGGATCTGATATAGACGAATATTGCGTTCAATGTATTCTGCGAATTGAACAGTGTCGCCTAAGATAATCAATCGATGTGTGAATGGATAGAAAACGAGACAAGATAACACACCTGGCTCGCCAGAGTAAGCCATAAGCAGATGAGGACTAAGGGTCTTGATTTTGTCCTCATCTACCTTCATCTTGACGATAGAGCGCGCGGACGTGGTGTCTGCGGCAACGATAGTATAGCCTTTCCCTGTAATTGCGAAAGAGGTTTCCATTGGAGTAGTGTTGGATTTGCAATTACGCGTCAAAGAGAAGGACGCGTATGTTCGGGGATTGCCGAAGTTTAACCTTAGATTGGGGTTGACACTTACAACCATGACAAGAGACAGACGAAGATTGGATTATGTCTTCTTCTTGAAATATAGGACAAGATGGTCAGTGCTACTTATTACCTTGGATTGCTCACTGGAAGCTTTGTATTAGGAGCGACAACGACCAGTACTCTCATATTAACAATTCAATTTATTACCACCTCTTTGATTCTATAGTCAACACCTATTTAATCCAGCATTGTGGTATGCAGCCCACCAAATCATCCAATATTGGCCTGGTTGTTTCTTCTTTCTGCCAGGTACATTTTTTTGCTTTCTTACCTTCGTCAATGTCCACGATTCCCATAGTTCTTTGCGCCATTATCATTCCCTCAAGTCCTTGAACTCGGCCTCCGTATCAATAAATTAGGGACGAGCTCGGTGACATACGAGGTTGGGGTCTTTGAGGAGGGCAATGACGCGCCTGCAGCCGTTGGAGGTTACACGCATGTCTTCGTCGACAGCGAAACGCGAAAAAGCGCGCCAATCGAGAAAGAGACGAGACTCGGCTTGCAAAAGCTTTTTGACGATACCAACAGCCTAGGACTCAGTGCTAAACTGTAAATATCATCCAAGGCACAGGATGTTTCAAAGAATTACAACACGTTTCCTTGATAATCAGTGACATCACATATCCAAATCTCTCATAAAAGGGGGTTCACTCACAAAACCATCCTCTTTCCTTCAAACCACCATGGTCCTCTCAAAGGTAAATCACCAGAATATTATATCCTCGTCGACAATGCTTATCCTGTTCTACAGCATGTTAACCCAGATCAGATCCTCAAGGAATCTCATGTCAGTGCTATCATCGGTTTCAATATCAGTATTGTCGTTGAATTCCTCTCAGGACAAGAAACCTCATTACCATGGTCTCACTCAAACCAATTTAGACCTAATTCAGCATTCTTATGCTTCTCGTTACAACACTAATCCTGTTCCCAAGTACAGGATCGCCTCAAAGGTAACCAAGTTCACCAATTCATGTTTTCTTTGCTCTGACGTATAACAGGGTCTCAGCGCAGCCGCAACATATCAGATCATCCACGATGAGCTCGCCTTAGGTTACCGCGCCGTTTTTATGGCGTCCATCTAAACGCTGATATGTATCTCTGTAGATGGCACCCCTGTCCTCAATTTGGCATCCTTTGTACATACCTGGATGCCCCCTGAAGCCGACAAACTCTTCCATGAGAACGTCTCCAAGAATCTCATTGGTCAGTGGAGTTTTTGCGCCCCAAACTAGTCGTCCTGACAGCGTCAATCAGATAGTGATGAATATCCTGCAACTCGTGAGATCTAAATATTCTCACCTTTCCATCAATGTTCTAATAATATACACAGAGGCCTTGCACACCCGATGTTGGAGATCTTTCAACTCCAGTATTACATATCTAACGTCACTTTCTAGGCGTTTCCATCCTGGCGGATTTGTGGCATGCCCCGTCTTCCAAGAGTGCAATTGGAACGGCCACAACTGGATCATCGGAGGCAATCCAACTTGGTGGTCTTGCCATGAAGAAAATCTGGCAAGCCAAGCGTAAGGCTGAGGGTAAGAGCATTCACGAACCTGGGTTGGTTCCGTTATAGGTTCTCCTGCGCGTAATCTGACATTCTTATCAAGTCCTAACATCATTATGGGTGCAAATGCTCAAGTCGCTCTTGAAAAATTCGCTCGCTACTTTGATGTCGAATGCCGGCTGGTACCAGTGTCCGTCGAAAGTCATTATAGACTGGACGCAAACAAACTCTTGGAATACGTAGATGAGAACACAATTGGTGTTTACGTCATCCTTGGAAGTAAGGCTTTGTTGTCTTCATCCCACCTTCATGACCGAATCTCTAATCGTCCCAAGGTACCTACACTGGACATTATGAACCTGTCAAGGAAATATCGGATCTCCTTGATGAATACGAAGCCAAGACCGGCAATTATGTGCCCATTCATGGTAAAGTTGTCCAGATTTTACATTCTATGACCCATCTCATATGCTAACATAGTCGACGCTGCATCTGGTGGATTTATTGCTCCCTTTGCAACTGTAAGCTTAGGTCACTTGCAGAATTGCATCATCTTTATTGACGACCGACTTCAAAGCCCAAACTCGTTTGGGACTTCAAGCTTCCACGCGTCGTGTCCATTAATACTTCGTGAGCGTCAATCGTATCTTTTTAAGACCTAGGCCTGAGCCAAATCATACAGGGGACACAAGTTCGGCTTATCATATGTCGGCGTGGGTTGGGTTGTCTGGAGGGACAAGGCTCATCTTCCAAAGGAGCTCATCTTTGAGCTTCACTACCTGGGTTCCGTGGAATACTCTTTCTCGCTTAACTTCTCTCGCCCGGCTGCTCCCATCATCACACAGTACTTCAATCTCCTTCACCTTGGGTTTGAAGGATACCGTGCGGTGGCACTTGATGATCTGAGGAATGCTCGTCTCCTTAGCCGCGCCCTTGAAAACAGCAAGTACTACACCGTTCTTAGCGATATCCACCGCTCAATCCAATCTGGTGGCGCTGTATCTAATGAGGATGATCCTGAGGTGAGCTTGTCGCGATACCCAAACGACCCCAGATCTGGTGCTCACAATTGTATGTCGTAAAAAGGTATATCACCCTGGTCTTCCCGTCGTCTCGTTCCGCTTCTCGGACCTTTTCAAAGAAAAACATCCAGAAATTGAACAGCGATGGGTGCAGACTCTTTTGAGGGCAAAAGGATGGTAAGGAACAGCAGTTAATGAATCATGCTCGCATGAACCAATATATGTTTTTAGGATTGTACCCAACTACGAACTTCCACCTGCCTTGGAGCAAATTCAAATACTTCGTGTCGTTGTAAGGGAGAGTATGACTGAAGTGGTGTGTTGCTGTTTTGCGTTGACCATGCAACCTTCTAATCAGCTGCCTTAGCTCGTTGATCAACTTGTCGCTGACCTAGTGAGTGATCGTGTTTGTAAGTACTACACATGCTAACTTGAAGGTGTTAGATCGAGATCACGGAATCTCTAATTCACAGAGGGTCTGCTTCACACGGTCTTGCCGTCCTCGACAAGGTTTCACACCAGCGGAGCAAGACTGAACGTCATGGTTCTCTGGACGAAGGATCTAGTGATCAATCTTCTGGCACATACGCTCGCACATGCTGAATTGGCAGAATGTACAAAACTTGAGGCCTAAATATGTTATCCTTGGTAGCCCGTAGTTACCGTTTTCTTTGAACGATTTTGTGTGAATACACACAGTATAGCGGTTACTCTACAAAGCCCCCATGCCAATCGTACGCGTTATGAGGATGTATAGAAGAGTGATTTTCGTTGGCAAGTCAGGTTCTCTGATCCCTCAAAAGAGGTCGACTGCTTTCAGATTCTCCTTTCGTAATCTCAATTGGAACCCTTCCCCTGAGGATCTTATCAAATGCATCCTCGGAGTCATTGGCCATTTCGAATGCTGAACGATGCCCGCTGGGAAACGACAACTTGATATAGGTGTCGGAGGCATCTGGCGGCAAACCGAGGCGCTCCTGGAAGAGTTGTCGCGGAAGTAGCACAGTACCAGTGAGATACGCCACAGGAAGCAACTGGAGGTTGTCTGAAGCTAGAGAGCCACATAAAATCGATATGAACCTTACCAGTACCCAGACATTCCAGAGGACATGACACCAGTGCGAGATGTGTGTATCGCCCATCCACATTTTCGCCTCTTTCATTCCACTACGGACCTTCAGACGTCCGTTATGAAAGATTTGAGAATGTCAAGAGAGGGATCAAGCTTACTTGAGCAAATGCGACTGCAATTAAGGAGAGGCCTAAGAGTACATGCACGATATTCACGGGTGGATGCAACTTCGCAGTCAACGCATTTTTCTCGCGTCGATGGTGAACCCACCGGCCCAACGCCACCTGGAAGTAGTACATGATCACAAGCAGAAGGCCTGTGAGCTATTATTTGCCTGTCAGTAGGATGACGATATTTCGACCGCTCAACTCACTTGGTGAACATCATCGAGTAGCTCTTTTCCCTGATGATTGAACACAACTACGGGACCAAGGATCCAACCCAACGTGATGAAAGGAAAAGCAACAGTAGAATTTATCATCCGATGTATTCCAAGCCATCTTGGAGTCATGGACCTTCCCCATCGGGCAAAAAGCGCTCCAGCAGGCAAAAGAACAAGGAATCCGAGGGAACACAGTACACCGTGTGCGATAATGATGCTCGCATGTCCTTTGTGAGCGGAGACACTTTCAATGGCATCGAGGGTGGCTTCGGAATTCTTGACGTCACCGTGCGCCGCACTTTCGACCGATGGAATTACATATTCGGGCATCTTCCCCCCAAGATCAAGAGTAAGGTAGCCAGCAACAAAATGCTGAATCAGCTCTGAATAGTGTGGTTTTTCGGGGCGAATCTTTCCATACGCCCAAATGAGGTGTTCCGTTGCCTCGGTCCAAGATAAGACCGTCTTGTTCACAGGCATGGTAAATGCGAGGGTTTTCACGGCCTTAGGATGCCAGACCTATGATGACGTTCAGATTCTTGAATTAAATCTTCTGAGTGAACGGACCGCAGAGACTCTGGGCTCAGCGATGATTGCATGTCTTGGAGGATATTCTACAGGTAGAGGCTCAACGTGCCCAATCCCCATTCGTTGCGACAACGTCGTCGATCCATCTTCGTTTGGCCACATAATTACCATGTGTGTATCCTTCATCCGAGTGCCAAAACCTCTGAGAAGCATGAGCAAGAGCTGTTTACAGGATAGGCAGCTTACAGAGCAAGCCAACCCAGAGGTTCTTGTAAACCAGTCATCTCGTCTAAACGAAAGTGATTCGCTTAAAGTTCTTCGAATGAATATTAAGGCGAACTTACAGGTTACAGAATCTCCGTCGACTGTTACATTAACGCAGAGGTACAATCCGCATTTTCCGTCCCCTTGTATAAAAGCCGGGGTTGGTATCATCTTGAGCCATGCAGGTCCAGCAAGACAGAGGAGGCTGAGAAAGCGCAACATTTCCGTCAACGACAGATAGGGAAAAGCCAAAGTATGTGCTGGAGAGTCTCGTATTTATATGCATAAAAGACATCGAAGATTCAACTGAAGGCTCTCAGGCAGCGTGCGAAAGAGCAGAGAGACAACCAACAGGAGGAGATGAAATTCAAGGATGGCGTGAGAGTAGATGACTTTCGTGGGACAATTGACGCGTCGCGTCGATGGACTAAACCTATATTACACGTCATGAACTTTCTAAACAGTGTTCTACTCGTAAATCCAGGCCTCGAGGGAGCTAGTGTACTGGGTAACACCCTCAGGGAACCATCTTGTTGTAGATATGATCAGATAAGATGCCGACCAGGATGGATGTGAAATTCTTACAACTTGATCTCCTTCTGGGCGCTCTCTACAGAGTCAGAGCCGTGAATGATGTTGCGACCTACGGCAAGGGCGAAGTCTCCACGGATGGATCCTTTTTAGACGATCAGGAAACCGGGGAGATGGAGAGGAAAGCGAGGATGCATACCGATCGGAGAAGCGAGAGGGTTCGTCTCACCGAGCATCGCGCGTCCAGTCTTTACGGCATTAAGGCCTTCCCAGACCGTGGCAATGACTGGGCCAGAAGCCATATATTTGACCAAGCCAGGGAAGAAGGGCTTCTCCTTGAGGTCTTCGTAGTCTGAAGGACGGATGGATCGTTATGGGGACCACAGACATGGATTAAATAGAAATCGTACGTTTCTCGAGGTGGGCCTCTGTGGCGTGAACGAGCTTGAGAGCGACGAGCTTGAAGCCGCGCTCCTCGAATCTCTGGATGATCTTTCCGACGAGTCCACGTTGGACACCGTCAGGCTGAAGTTAAAATTGATATTGAGAAGAAATAAAAGGATCGATTAAAATGATATTTTACCTTGATCATGATATAGGTGAGTTCGGCTTTCGACATGGTAGTAAGTGGAGATGAAGAAAGAGTAAATCCCAAAGATTTTTATTTTATAATCGGAGATAATCTAGATCTAGATCTAAAACCAAATACACACATACACAAATCCGGTAACATCCGTTTTCGACAACCAGCAACAGGTCTTCATCACCGTCTTCGACGCTCAAAAATGGTCTTTGGTCCCCTTGGCGCTTCCTGTGCGCCTTATATCAAGTCTTCAAGGACTCTTAGCAGATGGTTTAAACCCATAGCCAACTGGTATGCCCATGCTGCTGGATACAGAAAATATGGCTTCAAATACGATGACCTTCGTGTGTCCTTCCTCCATCGTCCTATATTCTTGTCCGATTTAACTGTATTTCCTCAGTCGTTGAGGAACGAGACGATGTTCAACGCGTACGCATAATGGCCAGTCTTCACGGCCACCTGAATTGACATGGTTTGTTATAGGCTCTTACTCGTTTGACCGTGCGCGAAAGCTATGACCGAGCCTACCGCCTCAAGCGCGCATCTCATGCAAGCGTTCTTCATAAACCTCTTTCTCAAGATCAGTGGATAACACCAGCAGAGGTACATCCCTAGACCAACTGCAGTACTGTCAGTACTGGCGTCTTACCAAATTTTACTTCGACAGGACAAACGTTATCTCAAGTCTCACGTTCTCAACGTCGTCAAGGAGGATCAGGAGAGACAATACTGGGATAACCTTGACGTCAAGAGGAATTAGATTCGAGGATTTGACTACATAGATTCAAATAATGACCATCTCCGAAAATTTCAGCGCAGCTGTTTCCTCTTGCCTTTCAATCGACTTGGAAGTATATTATATCACATTCTGTGCGCACTTAGCTATTTTCTTGCTTTGAGTTGTGATGCAGGGATGGATTTAATCTATTGTTATCTGGTATGGTCTAAAATTACGTGCAGCTTTTCTAGCTCGACTGCACCCAAAAAATTTACAAATGAATGGCCTTGCGGAGAGGGGACGCAACAGGCCCCTTGCCCTTATAGAAATCGACAACTTTCTTACCAACAACCGCGATGTTGGGACCGGTGATCCCAAACTTCTCGTACACCTTTTGATATGGTCCTGAAGCACCCCATGCAGGAAGACCCCATTGTTCGTGGCTGTACTTGGCCCAGCCAGCGGTCTGTCGGAGAAAGATAGATATACGCAATAAGAAATCAAACTCAGAGATATACGTACCGACAACGCCTCGAGTGAAAGGATGGGTGCCCCGTCCCTGAGTACGCTCAATCGGTACTCCTCATCCTGCTGATCAAAGGTCAGCCAAGAGGGAAGGGAAACGACGCGGGTCTTGATGCCCTCGGCCTTGAGTCTGCCAGCAGCCTCAAGCGCAATGGCAACCTCGGAACCAGTGGACACAATGGTAAGGTCCTCGTTATCTTCTTCGTGTAGGACGTATCCACCGCGAGCAGCCTTCTCGATCGACGAGTTCTCGAGGTGGGGCAGGTTCTGGCGGGAAAGAGAAAGAACGGAGGGTGTGTGCTTGGAGGTCAAGGCGACGTAGTACGCTGCGGATGTCTCGTTGCCGTCGGCGGGACGCCAGAAGTTGAGGTTAGGGGTGGCACGGAGTCCAATAGCAGTCTCGACAGGTTGATGGGTGGGACCATCCTCACCAAGACCGATAGAGTCATGCGTGGCTTCATAGGTTTATCAGTCATATGTAAAGGTAAATAGCGCTGCACACTCACCGACCCAGATGACCTGGTGACCAGTGAGAGCTGAGAGCCTGACGGCACCAGAAGCATACGAGACAAAGTTCTAATTGAAGATGAGTGAGTAAATACGATGGATGAATGGCAGTACTCGTTACCAGGAAAGTCGCGACGAAAGGAATGATACCGCCATATGCATGGAGACCGTTGGCAATGGCACCCATAGCATGCTCACGAACACCATAGCGAATGTATGTGCCAGCATAGGTACCAAGTCCAGTGCTTGGGGGTTGGAAGTCAACACTGGCCTTGACCTTGGTCAAGTTGCTGCCCGTCAAATCAGCAGAACCGCCAATGAGGTCGGGAAGGGAGGGGATAATATCAGTGAGGACAATCTCTGAAAGCTTGCGGGAAGCGACAGCGGGGTCGGAAGGCTTATAGACGGGGAGATTCTTCTCCCAACCGGCAGGGAGCTCACCGGCAATACGGCGAGTAAGCTCGGCATGTTCAGCAGGGTACTTCTGGCCATACGCTGCAAGAGTAGCGTTCCACCGGGCCTCAAGGTCTGCACCACGTTTGCCAAACTCTGCATACAAGTCGTATGTGGATTGAGGGACTTGGAATGACTGATCGGGGGCAAAGTTGAACTTGGTTTTCAAAGCAGCGACATCATCAGCCTTGAGAGCTAAGATTCAAGTATGAGAATATTATTAAATGAAGGCAAGAGTCTGATGACGAACGAGCTCCATGGACTCCGTGTGTGCCTTCCTGCTTGGAACCGAAACCAATGGTGGTCCTCAGACGGACAATGGTGGGCTTGGTAGATTCCTTGCGTGCTTCGGCGATGGCATCGTGGATAGCGGCAAGATCACTGCGAGTTACCTTTAGCACATTTATGTTATTTACCGCTCAATTCCTCACCTGTCACCGTTATCAACATGTAGGACCTGCCATCCGTAGGAAAGGAATCGCTGCTCGACATTCTCGGTGAATGCCACAGCGGTGTCGCCATCAATGGAAATATCTGTAGAATCAATCAATGCGACTGTCGCGATCAGATCGAAAGAAGCATACGGTTGTCGTCATAGATCTGGCAATGAGGACATAAATCAACACATCTTGAGGTTATGATAACAATATACATACCACGACGAGGTTTCCCAATTGAAGGTGACCAGCAAGACTGGCAGCTTCGCTTGCAACACCCTCCATGAGGCAACCATCACCAGTAAACACTGTGTTCAAAGCTTTGTGAGAAATCAGAATCCCCTGAGGAAAAGCAAGTCAATTGACCATATGTATAGTTGTTGATGAGATCAAATCCGTCGCGGTTGTATACTGCAGCGAGGTGTGCTTGGGCGATGGCAAGGCCGACGCCGTTTGCAAATCCCTGGCCCAATGGTCCAGTGGTGACTTCAATGCCTATAAACAAACGCAGTGTTGAGTATTGACTTGCGAAGAGATCATCCTACTTACCATCGGTGTGGCCAGCCTCAGGATGACCAGGAGTTTTGGAATCAAGTTGCCTGAAGGCCTTAAGGTCGTCCAGGGAGAGCTTGTAACCGAGAAGATGGAGGAGAACGTATTGAAGGGCGCAACTAGATCAGATTCAATGGTATCACTTGGTTTGCATAACCAGAACACCGAGACTTACGCATGTCTATGTGTTCATCGATTAGTTCTAAGCGCCAAGGAAGAAAAAAAAATCGGAACTCGCCCATTAGAAAGAACAAATCGATCACGGTTAAACCATTTCGAGTTTTTGGGGTTGGCGTTCACGAAGCTGGGCAAGTTTGAGGTGCGGGATGTAATTTGATCGGGAAACCACTCACCGAGAGAAGAGAACGTGGGCAACAGGGGCCATACCCATTGGGGCGCCTGGATGGGAGAGATGAGGATTAAGGTGGATGATACGCGTCTCGATAACATACCAGGATGGCCAGAGTTGGCTTTGCCGACAACATCGACGGCGAGGGTACGGATGGTGGCGATGGCCTGGTCGTCAGCGGCGTTTGAAGTGAATGAGGACATGGTGGTTGGGGAAAGAGATGAGGAGAATAGATTTTGGGGGATAATTTGTATTATTTGTCTTTATCTAATCTGCCGGGGATCCAGGTTTTGCCCTTCGGACTATCCCACGGCCCGATATTCCCGACGCCAATCAGGGCGGTTTCCAAGTTGGCTTGATTTTTTTACAAGTCACCTTATGCACCCTCAACTGTCAGACAAGAGGATTCGTATGCATCCTTTACTTATACTTATCTAGACTGTATCTAATGCTTTCCCTTTCGTCAAGTGTGCAAGGAATTCATCCAAGCTCTTGAGGATTGTCATGCAAGTACATGGGCCAGGCTAACCGGAGGCTGTAATCAATTAAAGCACGATTTGAACTCGTGTTTGCGAGCTGAGGTGCGCAGATATCCCATTTATGGGACCATTGTTTTCATGCTTTCCTCAGCGTGTTGCCCGTTCTACACGTAACAGGGAGGAGGCAAAGGAACGACGAAATAAAACTGAACAGGCATGGAAAGAGTTCAACTCAGTGTGACCTCCCTGGGCTTATTATATGTGACTATCGACTCTTCTCTCTTCTCTCGACATGAAAATACGATTCTTATTCACATAAATTCCATGGAATGAGCAACTGGTCTTCACTTCGTCAACCCAAATGTATAACCACCTCCTTGGCTCCCTTTTCTGCTTGAACTTTGATGACAGGTCCTGCCTCTAAAATGCCACCAGTCACGTTCTTCGCCGTAATATTCACCCCAAACACGGATATAACAGCCACTTCGATTCGTTCGTCGGAGACCGTTATCTTGATTTCCTCTGGTGTTCTTTGTGCCCGGACGACGCCGAGAATGTCCGCACCTTTTCCACGAGCAACGTTGGCTTCGTAAGATTTTCCTACGGCCAACTCGTAAAGTTGCACCTCAAGCCCTTGACTGTAGTCGTAATCAGGACGACCTGTTTTCTCTGGGCCCAGGAGTAACACCGTCTCTGGTCGAACCAAGACAGGCATCTCATCAAGCGGTACAATTTCCTTGATCCAGACGGGTCCCTGAAATGTGCGCTCTGGCTGGAAGAACGAAGTCCATCGTCCTTCCGGAAGATAAAATTCAACCTCTTCTTCCTTCGGCACGAGCACAGGCGCAACTAAGAGGCTAGGCCCTACCGTAACATCAGCCTCTCCGATCAACGATAATTAACTGGGACTTGCCAAACATATACTGTCTGTCGAGATAGTGGGTAGTCCTATCCTCGAGGAACTCCAAAAACATTGCTCGCTGGATGGGATGTCCTTTCACATTCGCGGTAATGGACTGTCACTTCGCAATCAGCCGTTTTCTACACCCAAAGCTCCGACTTCATACCAGGTCATAGATATAGGGCATTAAGCGATGCTTTGCTTCCACAAATCTGGACATGCTTTTCGCAGACTCTTCACCGTAATTCCAGGGGACACGATATGAAGATGATCCGTGCAATCTTGAATGTGACGAAAACAATCCGAAAGCCACCCATCGTTGGTATATCTCTGGTGGAGGGTGTCCCTATTGTCATAGACAAGTTTCACCCCACTGCCGAGTCAATGATAACTGGTTCGCGCCTACCTCAAATCCACCAATGTCATGGGAGGCATAACCAAATCCGGAGAGTGTTAGCGAAATGGCGCCACGCAAAGCCTCCGCCATGGCCTCCCAAGTCGATTCGCAGTCTCCTCCCCAGTGTACAGGGAACCTGCTTCCTTGTTAGCGCTCTTTGTCGATGGTTCGGTACCAGAATTCCTACCTTTGCCCTCCAGCCGCTGAAGAGCGGGCGAACACTACCGCTTCGCCTTCTCCGAACCTCTCGCGTAGCAAATTAAAGACCATTTCGTTATATATGACCGAGTAAGCGTTGTGAATGCGCATCGGATCGGATCCATCGTGAAATACGACATTTGCATGGGGTATGCGCTCACCAAAGTCAGTCTGGAAAACACGTCGTCAATTATGCTCGAACATCCAATCCGTTCAATCTACCCTCACCTTGAATGCGTCAACACCCAAGTCAAGTAGAGCCGATAACTTTTCGGTGTACCATTTACGGGCAGCGGGATTGGTGACGTCGACAATGGCAAGCCCTAACTATTCATTGAATCATACCAAAAAAATGGTCGACATATCGCGTACCTGGCTGCCAAAGGTCCCATCTTAAACCCATATCAGACATCGATCGATTTTCCAGACAAATTCGTACTTACTGCCAAGGTGTTCCATCTACTCTTTTGATGAAAAATCCACCTTCGACACCTTCTTTGAAGATTGGGGACAATTGGGAAATATAAGGATTGACTGCAGACAACGTTGTGGAAAATGTATGAAGAAGGCGGTGGCTTATGCGTACTCCAAAGACAAATCTTTACTCCATATTTCTCCTTGATTTCGGCGAGATACTTTTTCGGGTCAGGGAAGTTGTTGGGATCAAAAGTGAACGAACACCTATAATAAGTATGCGTATGGGTCTCAATACTTGTGGCGCTGCAATGGATCACTGACCATTCGTATTGCTTCATCCAGAAACAATCCAGATGGAAAACGCGAACTGGACAGTCTCTCTTTTGCATCCCATGTAAAAATCCAGATACAGTGTCACTTGAATAGTCCGTGAGGAATGAGGTCGACAGCCAGAGCCCATAGGTCCAAGCTGGCAGCAGTCTATATACGCCAATGTGCTTTTGAGCGAGCAATCGTTAGAATTGTGTTGACAAACTTACGCGGGACGACCAGTCATACGTGTGTACTTCTCCAAAATCTGTTCATCATCGCGATTTAGCTTCCAAATTAGTTCAGGATCACAATCTGGCGCATCTTACTTCGAGAGGCGTTTCTCCATAAATGACGAAGTACTCCAAGGTGCTGTCCGCAACCGAAACACCGACTCGGCTGACTTTCTCAGAGCCAACTTCGACTTCGACCTCACCAGTGTGGTTTATGAACACGCCGTAATTGCGGTTGGTGATATAGAATGGAACACATTTGTACGCCTGTTCGCTAGAAGTGCCCCCATCCTGGTTCCAAATCTTGACAGCTTGACCTTTTTTTTTTGGTCAGCGCGTCGATCAGACCACATAACAAAGCCAACGCATGCCTCTCACCATTTTTTACCAGTGCGGTGAACTGTTCTCCAAAGCCGTAAATGAGCTCTCCTGGGGACAAGTTCAGCTCAGAGTTGATGTATCGAATAACTGGGGGCAAAGACGCCGCGTTAGGGTTTGAAGCTGGATCGTTCGTCAGGCAGGAAGTATTTGAAGCCGATCCCAAGGTCCATTTTGAGGGGACATCAAACAATGCCTGATGCTTTTCTCCAGCGAATGTGAGTACCCTCTTAGGAGACCGGAACGTGATGGTATAAGGTCTCTCGGTGATTTCAGCCGTTAATCCACCCGTAGAGAGGGACAATTTATCGACGCTGCGTGAGATAGAAACGTCTGGAAGTGGCTTGGCGTCGGGAAAGAGAGGGATGTTGGGGAAAGGCTCGTTGTGTGAGAAGTGATCGATCTTCACTCCAACTACACCCTGTGTAGGAGAATGAACCCGTACACTCAGAACTGGGCCTGATTCTACCCTTTATATCAGTGCTCATAGTGATCTGAGGGAGAACGAACCTCCTAAGGTATCTCCACGATGCCTGATCGGTCGAGTAGAGACTTGAAGGTTGCACCCAGTTTCGTCAGTCGTGGCTTGTACAACCTGCAGCCCATAATATGGCTTCACCCCATTTTTCAAAAGCCAAAATCCGTCGTTAAACTTCATGAGTGGTTGATAGCACTAGGAAGCGATACTCTCCCCATTTTATACCAGCCAACGAAGTTGGTCATAACACCCATCGGCCCGTTTTAAACCGCCCGACAAATTTCCGACTTGAAACTTCTGTGGGTTGAACTGTATCTACATGTGCGTTAACCGTAAGTTCGCATTGAAGGTAACGCATGGCCATCAACGCAACTTCTGATTTCTAACCTTGCAACTTTGAATAATTGGCACATGCGGTTTAACAAGACTCCCTACCGGCTCACCGTCGTACATGTAGTCAAGAAAAGCGAGATTATCGGGACAATGACTCCCTAGTAGGACTCACTATTTCTTTCCCATCTGCCAGGCTGCGATACCTCTTACCTGATTGATCCCGTGCAATCTCCGTCGAGTGGATTGCCATTGATCTTGATGTCAAGATCGGCTCGTCTCTGGGAAGCCCTTTGAAGATCAACGATCGCGAGGTCACAAGTTGATATTATCCAGGCAGCTGCAAGAGCCTGGAGGCTGGCGTATATCCGACCATGTTAAGCGCCACATGGCATCATCTTGATCTGCAGGCTTGGGATATCGCAGGTCAAAGTGATCGTGAAACTTGCCAACAACGTTTTCTTAGCAATGGTCTGCGGGCGATGAAGAAGAGTGTGGTGGGCGACGGGAGAGAACGTTTGGACCTTTGTAACATGGTTGACCTTCATTCCTGCTTTCCTTTCGACGTGTGTGTCGCCTCCTAGATGGAGCAAATTAGTTGGAGTATTTTAAAGACATACATTCCATGTGTATTTCGACGACCTGTATGCATTCAAGATCGTTTCTAACGCCCGGCGTCACCTTTTCGTCAGAACGCCCCAAATTCTATCTTCCATCTCCCTCACCATCTTTGATTCCGTATTCAAACTCGTCATAAAGTATGCAACGTTTCCAAGGGTCCTGTAGTGAACCGAATATGGCGCGCCTCCTGGGGCACCAGTTGTCAATGCATGTTCCCCCCCGTCTTCTAGATGTAGATCCTTAAGTGGCTTAAAAGTCTCTTGAGCAGCATGGGATGTGTAGCCTGATAGTCAAATCAACAACTCGTTGTCTGCTAACCACGAAAAGTACTCACCTTTCGTCTCATCATCAACTTTAATCGCCAAAACGCAGCCAAGTGTCATGACTTCTTCAACGTTATCCAGTTCTGAGATCCTCCTTACGAAAGTTGGATCCCAAAAACTCCAAACATGTTCTGCACTTCCCGTGACACTTGTCGCGTCAGCTACTTCACTAGCACCCCAGCGCTCTCTAGCCTCTCGCCAATCAGCGCTCTTTTCTAGCTTGCCGATCTCCTTCAGAGTTTCAAAAGCGACCTCGCAACCAACGGCATGAGCACTATATGAATGTCCATGCAACAACGCCCTCTCTTTGCCTTCTCCCCAAAACGCCTTGAAAATACTCTCTCGTGCCATAGTAACCGAAAGAGGGACAAGGCCACCCGTTAAAACCTTCGCGTTCACCGCAATATCCGGGAGTGCACCCAGAAGAGGTCCAGCAGACTCCAAACCAAGCCTGTAGAGTCCAACGAATACTTCATCATATATAACCGGAAGGCCCTTCCAATCTTCCCCTTCCGGTCCTTCAACAGCACACAGCCCTAAATCCTCCCTACCAGATCTCACTACGTCCACCAGAACTCGTTGGAACAAGGGATCAACAAACTTCATACCCCCAGCACCCAGAACCAATGGCTCAATAACCAGTGTCGCCAGTCTGGGCCCATCCACTTTACTCCTCTCCACTTCCAACTTTCTCAACACATCCTCCACATAACTTCTATACAGACTTTCCAACTTGGTTTTCATCCTCCCTTGTGTAGCATACACACTTTTGACATCATCAAACTCGTGCCATCCCCCAAGGCTATCTTCGCCCAGCATATTCGACGGCACTCTCACACCCAACTTTCCATCGACAAATGCAACCGTGGGTGGATCAATCCACACACCTCGTCCCTGATGCCACTCACATGTATAAACTCCCTTCTTTTCTGACGCATCCATTGCCCCAATCGTATCCCCATGATAAGAGCCACTCAATCCTAACACACCAAGTGCCACGCCCTCAGCGGGGCTCACACCTGAACGCGTTGTCCATGCCCTCAAAGCCATTTTGATCGCCACTTCCATGCCAGTGCTCCCGTTATCAGATATAAATGCTTTAGTCGCCCAACCCTTACCGGGACCATGGAGCAAGGCCTCGGTGAGACGAAGTGCAGGGAGATGAGTTGCACCAGGGAACATGACGTGACCATATCGACCTGCGGCGCGAGCGGCAGCAAGCGTTGTGGATGTGTGTCCGTGACCAAAAGTCTGCGTCCACCATGATGCAGACGAGTCCAGCTGGGGACTTAGTAGAGACGTATTAAGCGACGAAGGGTTTTTAGTGTAAATGCTGAAAAAATCGGAATAGGCGCTATCAATGACGTTCACATCAGCCTCAGATCTGATATGCGCATGCTGAACGAATGGCCACCAAACTGAATCTAGGGTTCGTCGCGGCATTGAGTCGAGCTCGTCTATGCGTGAGGCATGGGCGTCGTTGAGATGTCTGATAGCGTCAAGCACGCTTGGGGTGGGTATATCGGAGGAAGGCCGCACGAGATGTTCATAATACGCGTCAGTAGCTTTAAAATTGGCTTCGGTATCGGTCAAGAGATCCGGCGGACGTTGGAAGGATTCACACCAGACTCCACGTTCTGCAAAATAGGGTTTGAGGTATTCCTCATTTCTGTAATAGGAATCGCTGAAGAGCATGACGGCATCGACGATATAGCCACGCAGCAGAAGTGCTTCGTATGCGGAGATAGTTGTAGAAATTCCGCCGAGTTTCGAGTCACCGATGAGGATAGTTGGGAGAAAAAGTGGACGATATGCCTCTACCTGAGTGGCACCTGAGAGCGTTGGGCTATGTACGCCTGGAGGAAAAGTGAAAAATAGAAACAAAGGTATCAAACTAAAGACACCCACCACCTGCAGTCTCTACAAACAAGTGCGCAGGGTCATGGCTAGCATTTGCTGTGCGTCGGACGTAGCTAGCTATTGCATTGACAAGAGTTTCGTCCGCAATCGGAAGTCTATTGCTTAGTTGCACAGCGAGGTGAGGACTGACTGGCTGGTCAAATTGGTACAGACACTCTGTAAAGACACGACTTGAGGCGGCGTAACGATGTACATGGCTACAAAAGATTAGATACGATTTTCAAATTTTGCAAGATACTCACGCAGTGTCCGCATCAGCAAGATCGCCAGTGCTGACCGGTTTAAGATAGTAAGCTGGATTATTTTTTGCGGCAGAACGGACGAGGGCGGTGGTAAGAATTGTCTTGCCGACGTCTGTGTTGGCGCCAAAGATCTGGTGAACTCGCAGATGGCGGAAGAGGAGCGACATGAACTTGACCTTGGAAATTAATTGCACGTGCTGATGTCACCCTCACGTGACTATGAAATTTCAAACGCGTGCAAAGTTGAAGTTTGAAGTTTGAACTTCTTGTCATTGACATCGACGATGCAGCCAAAGACACCGTCCCGCAGAAATAGAGCTCGCTCAGAGGCAAAGACGCCCTTGACGCCGTCCTTGGTCAATGGTCTGGCAAATATTTCTATCAACCCCTTTGTGGTCTCCTCTAGGCCATCTTCACCAATAAAGCGAGCCACATCGGGCTCCATCCCAGTCTCCGACTCTCTTCAGCGCCAGGCAGGGGCAGGCGTTATTCGTAAAGGACGCGTAGAAAGCAGGCTTGACGTCGTCACCCATGACTATGTACCTCCTCCAAAGGTAGAGCTGAAACGCTCTCGTTCGACTCCAGCTTCTGCCACACGCGATCGCTTCATCACAAGCAGAGACACAGACTCTGATGTCGCTGCTACACTAGAGCAAATGCATTTAAATTCAAAGTCTGCTTCTCCAGGTCATACGGCACGCCTCGTGGCCGCCACGGGTGTTCCTCTCAACCGTCGTATTCTCGGCTACCATGAGCCTCCACCTGCCGCCTCCTCTTCATCAGACACAGCTCTTGCTCAACATCGTGAATATGCTCGTCCACTATACGCACAGCGTGGTGCCGCCGTTCCCAATTCCATTGGAGCCACCAAGTCTCGCAAAATCCCCACTCAACCCGAACGCGTCCTCGATGCCCCAGGCTTGGTAGATGACTTTTATCTCAACCTCCTTTCTTGGTCATCTTCGAATTGTGTTGCTGTTGCCCTTGAAGCTTCTACATATATCTGGAGAGCCGATACTGGTGCGGTCACCCAGCTGGGAGACGCACCTGAGGGTACCTATGTTTCCAGCGTGGATTTCTCCAACGACGGAGCTTTCCTAGGCGTTGGTCTTGGTACAGGAGACGTCGAACTATGGGATGTAGAATCTGGTCAGAAGCTGCGCTCCATGAGTGGCCATCAAGGCCAAGTAGCCACCCTCTCATGGCATCAACACATCCTCACCTCTGGGTGTGGCGATGGCAGCATCTGGCATCACGATGTTCGTGTGCCTCGTCACAAGGTGATGGAGCTACTGGGGCACACAGGTGAAGTTTGCGGTCTTAAATGGCGCGTAGACGGTGAGTTGCTCGCTAGTGGTGGTAATGACAATGTTGTCAACATCTGGGATGGGCGCGTGGGCGACGTCTCAGAAGGCACCCGTGGCAATGCAAAATGGACGAAACGAAATCACACTGCGGCTGTTAAGGTACGTATATCTTTACTTCTTCATCCTCAGCTTATCTCACTGTTCAATCGTCAGGCAATTGCCTGGTGTCCATGGCAGCCATCCCTTCTCGCGTCTGGTGGCGGTACTAACGATGCTACAATCAACGTCTGGAATTCTACTACCGGTGCCCGTCTACACACTCTCAAAACGCCCTCCCAAATCACGTCACTTATCTGGTCACCTTCTAAGAAGGAGATTTTTTCCACGCATGGATTTCCAACGAACGCACTTATGGTACACGCGTATCCTTCCATGGAACGCGTCGCCGAGATCCGTGACGCCCACGATGCCAGAGTGCTCTTCAGTTGCGTCTCCCCCAGCGGCGATGTTGTCTGCACCGGCGCTGGCGATGAGAACCTCAAGTTTTGGAGAATTTGGGACGTAACTGAGGAAAAAGTGAGAAAGAAGAAGATTGTGTCTGGTAATGATGAACTTGGTGGAGGAAGGATCAACTCTACGAGAGAGGGCATTCTGAGCATTCGCTAGTTTTTTGATTTCACGGAATTGGTTTTCATACTCGGTTGGCTATATATTACAGACGCAGTATCATGATCATTCACCACGCATGGTGTCCTCCGCTGACGAGGATGCTGGGCAAGATAGATTAGGCGGAATGCGATGAACAGTTGTTGGTGACGTACTCGCTACCAGTGCAGAAGCTAGAGGCATCGCTTGCAAGCCATGCAATGACTCCTCGCAACTCATCAGGTCGGCCGATACGCCCCAATGGGTTGAGGCTTGACCACTTTTCAAGGAGATGGGGCTGAGGTTCAAGGTACGCAGCAGTCATCCTGTGCATTGTGTTCTAATCAGCAACACAAACAAGAGGTTGGGGAATTGCAACAAACTTGGTGTAAATATGACCTGGGGAAAGAGAGTTGACTCTGATTCTCTCTTGTCCTAGTTCACAAGCCATACTGCGTGCCATCTGGAGGACTGCTGACTTGCTTGAGTTATACGATACCCAGGCATGGTCCTAGTGGGCCACCATCAGAATTAATAAAAAGAATGGCATATGAAGACCTGATCACCTTATTCGTGATACTTCCTGACATGCTGGCAATCAAGATAATACTTCCGCCCTTTCCAAACCGTCTCATCTGTCTGCCCGCGGCCTGTGCCGTCCACAGTACTCCATCAACATTAACATCATGCACATCCTTGAACTGGTCTGCTGGATACTCCAGGCAATCCGTATGAGCTTTCAATATGCCCGCCGCAGCAACGCATACATCCATCCTTCCCTCCTTATCACCGATCTCTTGTGCTCGATCCCACATCGCCTTCTGGTCTCTTACATCTGCTGGGATGTATTCTAATCTTCCATTGGTACCAAGGCGCTCCACGTAGGCCTGAGTCTTGAGGAACTCATCGGAGGGTGAGGACGGGAGATCGAAGCAATATACTGCGCGAGCACCAGCTTCTGCCAGAGCAAGTGCCATTTCAAGTCCAAGCCCCCTGTTTCCGCCGGAGACTATTCCTACGCGATCAGAGAGAGAGAACTCGTCAAATATCTTTGATCTTGGGATCGCAGTGGGGTCAAGAGCAGCAGCAACGCCAATTGGGGCATATGGGGATTGAGATTGTGCTTCCAATGGTTTGAGGAGGGGGCTCGAAAGAGAAAACAGTCGGTGTAAGCCTAAGGCAGGAGGAGCCCGCCTCAAAGCTGTGACCCGAGTACGAAGTAGGGGCAACATAAGTAATTATCAATGTTGCCTGTAAGAAAAGAGCCGTCTTTATAGAAGTCCATCCGACTCCACCCTGACTCCTGAGAAGGGTTCTTGACGCCTGCCTGACCTTGTGACCGCATCTTGGAAGCTTCGGGGCTTCAATTAACCGCGTTTTAGTAAGTAAAGAGTGTTAGTTCCACGACTAGCGACAGTTGAGCAGGCCGAACAAGCATACACCCTCGAAAGCACTGGCAGTAAGTACAACAGCAATTGGGTCACACCAGTTACTGCAGTCACAGTGACATCCGACCACTATCCGGAGTACCAGCTAGATATTCGCACCAATAAGTTAATGTGCAGCCTTAAGTTAACTGTACATGTTTCTCGTCCATATGGCAATTTTGTTATCGTCAGCCCTACCTGTTACTGCGTAGACTCCCACTGTCAGGTATGTGAAGAAGATTTATCTATAGCTATCCTCAGGCTGGCCGCTCTGACCGCCAAATCGTGGTTTTCAATCCCACCGTTGGGCGTATATTCGTCACAAGGATTACAAATGGATATATACATGTACACATGAGGAATTAGTCTTTATAACGTACAACACTGAAGCTTGAAGAGTGAACATGGCATGTGATAACTAACTACATATTGAAGGGAAGGCACTGTGCAAATGAAAACTTATGAGGGTCGTAATTTAGGGGTGGATATAAGCCAAGGGACCACCCTGGCGTTTGCTACACGAAGAAAATGAGCGCCGTGCCAAATTGGCAAATCCTTTCCGTCCCATAGATCGACCATTTTAATAATCTTCTCGTCTTCATCGAGGTCAATCACAACAATGGAGTCAATAACCTGAAGGAATTAGGAAAGGAGTTGAGATCATAGCACTCAAAGGAAACTGACCTTTTTCCGTTTCAGAAAGCGATATGTATATTCTTGAGATAGGGAGAAAACTAGACGGTTGGGGTTGTGCGTCGACGACATAACGCGCAGAGACAATGTATTTGATGCCGCAAATATCTTGGGCTGGAAATGACGAGAATGATTTGTCAAAAACATATGCACTCTGAGTTTACTGCGGCTTACCATTGCATACCACTGAAAGTAAACACGTGGGGGGATGAGAGAAAGCAAAGAGGGGAATGAAACAACAAAAAACACCTGAGAGGCATATTCATTGTACCCTCTGCACAGACGAAGAGGATCCTATGAAAGATTGACAACTTTGAGATGACATGGAAAGGAACAGATACCTCAAAGACTGCATCAGCGTTCCACGATCTCTCGAAAATCTGAGGTGTCGGTCTACAGCCATACAACTCTTTCAAGTCATCGAGTACTCTCTTATGACCTTCTTTGAGCTGTTTGTGGTTTTCTCCATAGTCCTGACTACTTCTCCTGTGCTTTAAAGGAGACTGACGTTCTAGCTTGACACCTGAATAATGAGCAGCGCCTGCGACTGAATCAAGGAGAGCGGCGGTCGGAATTGGGAGAAGAGGTTGTTGATGATAAGTGAGAGTCGGTGGAGACGGAGATCTTGGAGGATTGGAATTTGCAGAACTGCGAGAAAGAGTCCGACGGTGCTGGGACATTGGGTGAATGCAAGTAAAGATGACGTAATACAAAGCAAAGCTCTGATGATGATCATAACAGTGTTAAACATCATTTATTCCATCTAATAATTAAGTAGTCCCTTGCCATAGACCATAAGATTTTCCTGGCGTCGTTTGCCACAGACGAATAGTTCCTAGACACAAATGTCAATCACAAGAATGAGGGAAGATAGAAACTAATTCTTACCATCCTCTGTTAAAAA
Organism: Arthromyces matolae; assembly: GCA_018855395.1. Taxonomy (NCBI): domain Eukaryota; kingdom Fungi; phylum Basidiomycota; class Agaricomycetes; order Agaricales; family Lyophyllaceae; genus Arthromyces; species Arthromyces matolae. The sequence continues at coordinate 33,534 of JABAJW010017921.1, forward strand.
AAAATCAGTCAACCAGTTGTTTATTTTTAAAGAAAGAGGCTTACCGCTTCCACTAGCATACATCTCTCCGTCCGGGCTATATTCCACGCAATGCACCGGTCCATGGTGCCCTTTCAATACTTCCCACTCTTCACCATCCATGCCATGAACTCTGACCCACTCATCACCCGAATTTCCAGTCACGAAACGATCTTGAAGGATGGGATGGATAGAAGCAGAGGATGGTGTATAAGGTAGAACCAGTGTATGAGCACTTCCGTTCGGCAAGCCTGGAATAAAAGCGACAGTGTTCCCTGATGTCGCGACCAAGCGTTGTGTTGGAGCCGACCACTCCATCGACGTTATGGGACCAGCAAATGTAAGTGCTGTTGTTAACTTTCGTGTACGAAGATCCCACCATCTAGAAGAAAAAATGATTTTAGTCATGGAGAGCAGCATCCATGCAAGCAAGTAGGTACTTGATTTTTCCGTCTTCCCCTGCAGTGATACCAGTGTGATCTCCGATCCAAAGCACGCTCTTCACGGTGCCATCATGGGAGAGTATGCCCGAGTCACAGAGAAAGTCGGGTTCCGCATCTGGGCGATTGAGATCGAATATCCTCACTTTCTTCTCTTGACCACCAGTGAGGAGATGCGAGGCCGATGGTGACAATGCAACACTTCGCACAATATGATTGTGAGGAAAAGAGTGTATCGGGGATCCTGAATACGTGTCCCATATTTTCCTGCGCCGATGATGTTAGATTAACAGAACAGAATTGGGAAATGCGATGAACATACGCAGTAAAATCTGCGCTACCAGAAGCAGCTCTGGATGAATCGAGTGAAAGCTTGGTGCTCCAGACGGCACCTTTGTGGCCAAGAAAAGTACCGATCCAGTCTCCGGTCCATTCTCTGAGCATTGGGTTTCCGTCTTTACAGCTGGAAACTAGTAAATACGTGCCATCTTCTTGGATCCTTGAAAATGAAAGATGTGTGACGGGTCGAGTATGGCCTGGTGCCACGAGAGGGGTAGATTTCTGGTTCATTGACATTAATTCGTTCTAAAGGCAGACTTGAGATTGTCGTGATACAGGCGCGCCGCGCACTGGATTGAAAGAGGAGAGTACTGTACAAAAATGAGTTGTTGGTGTGGTTGTGTCTCGTGGCACACAATCAATTTCCCTTTTCAGAAATCTCTTACTTTTGATTGCATATCTTTGTTCTCCGACTGCGAGCTCGTCGTCGTTGTCAACTTGCAGCTGGCCATGTGAGCCTCTTTGAGCAATCGTGAGATGACTATTGGTACTTCAAACCTGCGCATGCGCACGTTGCACTCTAGTTTCACCTTGTACACATGTGTTCTGACACCAAATGTATGTATTCAAATTTATGTACCTCTGGAGATTCATCCAAGCTCCACAAATACTCCTAGTACATGGGCGTGTGCACAACTCTATTTGGAATAGCTTGTTAGCCACATCGGTGAGACAAGCACCAGGAACAAAATGGCAAATCTGGCACATCGAATCGCGTGCAAGAATGGCGAAAGACGTTGAGAATTGACTGGCCCTGTGCTTATCGGCTGTGGTTTGTGTGCTAAATGTGAAGGCAAGGCACAATGACCATACTGTAAGTATGCGTAGTCTGAAATACCCTGAAGACGCAATCCGTTGATGTGCTTGCGACAAACGGGTTGACGTCG